>JAOUQZ010000016.1:7195794-7208033 GCA_028564935.1 Neosilurus hyrtlii | reverse complement strand
GTGTGTGTGTGTGTGTGTGTGTGTGTGTGTGTGTGTGTGTGTGTGTGTGTGTGTGTGTGTGTGTGTGTGTGAGGTAGGGGAGACTGAAAGAACAGAAATACAGTATGTGTATGTAAGAGTAAAGGAGAGAATGAGAATACATGAAAGGGTTACAGTAAATTGACCCACCAATAATTTATGCACTTTTACTAAAGAATTAATTTTAATAAGGAAGAAAATAGCAAGATAACAGGAAATGAAATGCAATTTTATAGTAAGCACATTTTTACAAATGTAAAAATAAGGAGATTCTACTACTCCACAACTATTCACTGCATTGATGCATACATGATATACATGGCCATGACTTGCTAAATGCTGAGTCTGACCACTCGGCATCAATTTTTCCTTGGGGATATGGGAATCTTTATGAATACTTTTACAATTAGAAGTATTTTTTCATTTATTCATTCATTTGTTGAACTGCTTAATACTACTAATAGGGTCACAAGGAGGTTGAGCGAAGGCAGGGTACACCTTGACCAGCTCACCAGACTATCGCAGGTCAACACACACGCAACCATTCATACTCACATCCACACCTAGGGGCAATTTGGAACAGCCAGTAAGCCTAATGAGCATGTCTTTGGACTGTGGGAGGAAACTGGAGTACCCGGAGGAAACCATCGAGAGCATTGGGAGAACATGCAAACTCCATACAGAAATGCTCTCATTGAGCCCGGGGATTGAACCCAGGACCTTCTTGCTATGCTTGATATGCTAACCACTGCGCCACGGTGCTGCCCATTAGAAGTATTTTGTAGACCATAATTTTAATTGTAGGCAAAATTAATACACAAAACTCAAAAAATATGCAAAATTCACATATCTTATCTTACTTTTGTTAATTTCAATGCTCCACAAACTACAAAATATAATTCTGGCTACTCAACACTTTTAAAGTACTAATTCTGAAATATAATATACACTGAATATCTAATGTAATAGCAGTTAATTCACTCCAGTCGCAGTTTAATTCAATTTGATTGAGAGTTTGATTTGTAGAACACTTTGTGTGAATACAGTAGTGTGTAGTGAAGATTATACACCACCACTTTTGACTTAAAGGGCTCTTAATAAATAAAAGAAAAAAATAACTTCAATATTGTTATTTGGTGAAAATGTATTGAACAATGCTATTGTAGGCAATGAGAACAAAAAAAATTATTCCGATAAGTATACTGAGGTAAAAGTATGGCTAATAAACAAAAACACCGAAAATACCAATTTTTCAGAAAAATAGAAAACTTTTATTTCTTTATTTATTTTTACTTTTGCATAGCATGAATGAACTTCAAATCATATGGAATGGTTCAGCGAGTGAAGAAATTAAAAAATACAGTACACTTATTCAACTTAACAAAATGAAGATAAATCAGAAACTAAGTACTATGTTTTTATTTCATGTAATATTGGATCATACTGATGAGAATAAGTAAACATTTAAAGCATTTGGAAGATTCTCTTATCCAGAGCAACATTTTCAAACAATTTTCATTTTTATGCAACTAAGCAACTGAGGGTTAGGGGCATTGCCCAAGGGCCCAACAGTGGTGAGTGAGGGGATTGAACCACTGACCTTCAGATCACAAATCCTTTGCCTTAACCACTAAGCCACCACTGCCAAAAAAAAAACAATATATATAGTAATAATAACATTAACAGTCTCTTTTTGTGAGAGACGTTATGCATTGTGCAATGTTGTTTTGGGCAAGTAAATTAACTTTTTAAACAATATCACCTCAAACCCACACACTATAGGAGCAATAACACAATAATCTAGATAAAATGCAGGAATATTTATAACCCTGTATCTAATCTTATATTTAAAGTTCATGAAATAACATTTTTGCTTTTCTGTAATAAATTATTAGGAATGATTGGCGTAAGTTTAAAGCACATACCAGTTGCTCTAATTAGCATAAGTGAACACCCCTAAATCTACAGTTGTGCACACAGATATTCTTGAAGATGGAAGTATTAGAATCTTAGAGTAGAAAGAATTTTAATTCCTCTGAAGTAGAAATTCTTCAGCAGGATGTAAATTCCAGTTATTAAATTCAGTAGCCTCAGGACAGGGAAGCAGTACTCCACAAACACTGTTTACAGTGGAAGTGGGGAGCTGCTCACCTCAACTGGGAATGTTGTCAGGAGGTGGAAGGAATACTTCAAGGACCTCTTCAATCCCACCAACACGCCCTCTGTGGAAGAGGAATAGCCTGGGGGTTCAGGAAGGGGTCTGCCCATCACTGGTTGCCGATGTAGGTAAAAAGCTCCTCCGTGGCCGGGCTCTGGGTGTGAATGAGATCTGTCCTGAATGCCTAAGGGTTCTGGATGTTGTAGGACTGTTATGGTTGACATGTCTCTGCAACATCACGGTCATCTGGGGCCATACCTCTGGATTGGCAATCAGGGGTTGTAGTTCCCCAGAGGTTGTGTTCCAACTATTGTGATTGAGAAGGCTTGGGCATCTGATTAGAATGCCTGCCGAACGCCTCCCTGGTGTGATGTTTCAGGCATGTCCAACCCGGAAGAGAACTCGGGGTCAACCCAGAACACGCTGGAGGGACTATGTCTCTCAGTTGGTGTGGGAACATCTCAGTGTCCCCCAGCAAGACCTGGAGGAAGTGGCTGGGGAGAGGGACGTCTGGACCTCACTGCTTAACCTGCTGCCTCCGCGACCTGGATTTAGCATAAGAAGATGAAAATGAAGATATTCAGTTGCGTAAATAGTGGAGAAATAAAAAAGTGTTTTGATCCAAAATCACCAAACTTGAGATGCGATGGTGGCAGCTGCAACTGCTGTCCTTCGCAACTTCTTAGGTGTGTAAAGTAGCTTACAACTAGCTGTATTTTTATATACAGTATTGAATATATACTGTAATAAATTGATATACTGTATCCAAATACATTCAGCATGTGTCCCCGATCTCCTAATGCTGCAAGTCAGTGTAAAAATAATCCTGGGGAATGAAGAATGAAAAAAACTTAACAGATAGTTCTTGGAGTTCTAGCTGGAGATTTGGATTTCCAATATATATTTAGTATATATTTTCTGAGGAGGATGTGACTGAGAGATGCCTGTGATATTATATCCTCCTGGTCTCCAAATTCCCACTGAAATGTACCTATAGCCAAAAAAGCTCAAGGTAGTCAGTACCTGAACATCTGGTGGTTCCTGGTTAAAGTGTTTTGTATGGACCCACAATGTTGGCCCAAAATGCTACACAGCTCTTGGTAAAGAGCTCACGGTAAAGCTCTTGGTAGCAAAAATTGCTAAGAAGTCCATGCATTTTCTTATTAGTGCACGAGCTGTAATTTATTCTAGGTACAATAAATATGCCATTGTGCCAGCCTTGAAAGAATTGGTCTATGATCGCCCTGCAAATAACTTTATTAATTATTAAATAAGTCATGGTTTCCAATGCACATAATTCATACAACATGAAGTGATGTTTGTTCGCATGATGCTTTGCAACATAATTAAAATAATTATTTAAAAAGTTTATTATGGTTAAAAAAAATTAACTGACATAATATAAATATGAAAAATGTAAGAAATTTTAAAAAGTAGCAGTTTTGCAACCTCACAGCATTGATATATTGCTGAAAGTTAAGAATAAATCCCAGATAAGAGAATACTGTTTAATGCCAGTAAAGTGCATAAGAACAAAAATGAAGTACAGTTAGGGAAATATCACTTTCAGCTTCCCATAATAGAAAATCCATATTTTTCAGATTTGTTTTAAATCACTAAACAAGAAAAAGAGTATAGTCACCATGGTTAATATTTTCAAAGTCATATCACATCAGGCTTCTGGTTAGCTGAAAGAAAAGAGAAAGAAAAAGAGAGACAAAGAAAGAACGCTAGCGACTGTGAGAAAGAGAAACCACATGCCTGTCTCCCTGCCTCAGCATGGAGGTCTGGTAAACCCCTGGTAAAACCAGCAGTAGTGGACAGGTCTTTGCACCTGGGGAAGCTTCATGCCTTTCCCCCTGCCTTGGCCTTGGGGTCCAGACTCTACAAACAGACTTCTTAAACAGACTCTTACATTTTTTTTCTGGGGCAGTGGTGGTAGGGTGCTGGATTACACGTTTGAAGATCAGGGCTTAAAACCCCATTATCACTGGGTTGTCACTGCTGTCCCCCATTGCAGCTAACTGGGTTATCAAAGGCCAGCCTTTGAATAAGAGGACTTGAATAAGAGGACTTGCGCTCGGATGAGAAAGTAATTTTTGTGATAATTGGCCTAAAAGTTGGACAGAAAGGTAAAGGAATGAGATTACCCCATTGAACGCAAGCCTGGAAGTTATGCTTGTGCATGGTTACACTGTTACTTGGATAACTACATCATCCACACTAAGAAATTTTTAAAAATTCCCTGCATCCAGACAATAATCTGGATCCCTGCCAAAATTTAATAAATTGTTCCTTGTATCATTTCTGACTCATCATGAAAATTTCATCAAAATCTGTTCATAACTTTTTGAGAAATGTTGCTAACAGACAGCAAACAAACAAACAAACCAACGCTGGTGAAAACAAAAACTCCTTCATGGATGTAATTACCAGCCAGTGCAGTAAGATAATTACACTTGGTAAAATGTTTTAATGAGAAAAATATTCCTCTAACAATATTCATAATTTTACACATTCTGCTCTTGCATGGAATATTATTTAAAAAAAATAAGATCTAATAGAATTATTTGGCGGCATATAAGATTTAAAAATTTGATTAGATAGTGAATTTTCACAGTGAATATTCAATTATTTCTTATAAACTAAAAATAAAATGATTCATCTGAACCTTTGTCAAAGGCTAAATTGTCTAAGCCAGATCTAGTTTTGTTGTAGTGTTAAAGCTCACTCACATATAATGCAGGACAAAAAAATACTACTAATAATTTTATTTTCTGAACTGGATTAATCTTTAATATGGTGGGGAAGCTAGCGCCTGTCTTCTCCGCCCACTCCAGGTGAAAGCGGGACTATAACAAACAATAATAATAAAAAATAACAGGGTAACTACTGCAGACACTTGCTAAAAAATAGACACATAATTAAACATTTCTGTGAAACTGTCTTAACAACTGCATTTTGTGCTGTAGATGACTGAAATTTATTGCATTGCTACTAAGGTCAATAAACAGCGAAAACTTGTTAAGCAGTAATGTCCCAGATCCCTGACCAGTGCAAAAATCATGTATAAAAAATTACAGACTGTGCAAACAAACAAACAAAGAAATAAATAAGCAAATGAATAATTCAAATGGATGATTATAAAAGTGTCAGTTTAACTGAAATACTTTTGCCGTACTACCCCAAAGGGAAATATCTGCTTTGTCTACACAAACAATATTATCACGGCTAGAAAGATTGATTTCTTATAGCTTCTAATATTTTATGCATTTATCACACACATTATCTTTCATTCTTTTTAGAACAAACCAGTAATGTGAAAAGATAAATACATTACAAGTAAACTGTTAAGTTGTAACAAATGTAAACAAGCAAACATTTTATCTCTTTGATACCGTGCATACAGATAAAAGATGATGTAGTTCAGCAAATGACATATAACATTGACATTCTGTAATCTTTTTCATAACCTAAACCAATAAACAAGCACACAAAAACAGTTACACATGATAGAAAATCACACGGTACAATAAATATCAGTACACATTTATCACGCCTTTAAGTCCATAAAATTAGAATCACATATTAAAGAAAAGATGTCATTGATTAGAACCTCCTGCACATGGAATCTGTCTTTAAAGAAATAGGAACCATATGGTTTAAGCTTTTTAAAAGAAAAAACAAACAAACAAACAAAAATATATATTTTCCCAATTTTGTTACACTGAAAAATGACACCAAGAAAATAAAAATGACATGAGTTTCATAGCCAATAACCAACTTAAACAATTAAACAATTAAACAATAATTAAGCAGTGTTCTATGATTGGATATGATTTCATAGCTTGAAAGGCTTTAGCCAAGTAGGCTACCAGTCATACCCGATCAGAGAGAGTGAAATAACATTTTATTCCACCTTCTGGCTTGCAGGAAATATATCACTTCTATTATTTTATTCAAATTCTTGAAAATTAAAAAACTAGAGATGTCTTTGTCAGGGAATAAGCTAGTCAACTGAAGGTCTGTTCCTTTAGCAGTCAAACAAAAATTGGTGGAAAAATCTGCCTAATTTCTAAGAATATACTCTATTTGGGCTTCATTCATCAACCATTCTTATGAAGAAATTTCTTCTTAAATCTCACTCACACACTTTTCCCAAAGATTTTGGCATTCACCAATGTTTCCTTATCTGGAATTTGTTTTTAGGTAAGAACAGAATCTACAAATACAAAAAAGCACTCTTATGCACATGGTGAAGTCAATCACTCATTTAACGAGCCACTGAATCCTACTGTTGGGTTCACGGAGAGGCTGGTGCCCACATCATCATGACCTGTACAGGTAGATACACCAATATGGACTCTAAAGCAGAACACCAAAAGCCCGTTGAGTAAAAGATGATTTATTAAACAGATTGGTATAGTGAACAAGATGGGAGTACTGGTGGAATGCAGGAGGAGGGTCCAAGCCTTTGCTAATATGAATTCCTGACTGGAGGAGGGGGCACTGGCTGAAAGCACTGAAAGGAGCTAAACCATCAGAGGGAGAGCAGGCAGGTATTCCACGAAGGGGAGATAGACTGGAGGACGGTGACTTGCACAGGACTGCTGACAGGAATCTGCATCAAAGGATGCCCAGTGCTGAGAACAAAGAGGGTAGAGGTAAATTTCCAAGACAGAATAGGCTGGAAAAGACTGGTTGTTCCTGCTGCTCCTTAAGTAGGTCTTCCTGATTAAGCCAGATGGAACACAGGTGTGGGCAGGAGCTAGCCAGACTCCACCCTAGTGGCTACTGCAGCCTGCTCTGCCACCACCTACTGTTCAGACACTAAAATAACACCACAGCCAGGCAGAGATCATGAGAGTACCCCACCCCCCCCCCTCCCCGCTGAATGGCTGCCCCCAGGTATGCTGGAAGACTCACCCTCTCTGGACTGGTTGATGTCAGAGATTAGGGACGGATCCAGGATGAAAGACTAAGGGATCCATGACCTCTCCTCCGGATTGTACCCTTCCCAGTCCACCAGGAATTGGATATCAGACATCCAGAATGCAACTGATGGTAAAAGCTGGATGGTCCTCCATGACCAGTGCAGGTGGAGGAGGAATGGCTAGAGGGCACAAAGGACTGGAAGAAACTGATTTGGTCTGGAAGACATGAAAGGTGGGATGAATCTTCCTGGAGGCAGGGAGTTTGATCTTGACAGCAGAAGGGCTGATGACAGAGTTGATCTCATAGGGTCTGATGTAACGGGGAGCTAATTTTCTTGAGACAGACTTGTCTAATTTTCTTCATGGACGGGGAATGTCTTTGGATGAGAGCCAGACTCATTGACCAGGTGTGTACTACAGAGCTGGGGTTCTCAGCCAGTTGGCAAGGAAACAATTTCTTTCCACTCTGCATGAGAGGGCTTCCTGTATCTGGATCCAGTTCTGATGGGCCCTCTGCAGGTGATGTTGGACAGATAGGATATCTAGGTCTTCCTCAGTGAAGGGAAACAGGGGTGGTTGGTAGCCCAGGGAGAGCTCAAATGGGGAAAGACTGGTGGCAGAGGAAGTCAAATAGTTATGAGTATATTCTACCCAGGGAAGTTGCTGGCTCCAGGCTGACAGGTTATTGGCAGAGACACAAAGGAGGGTGGCTCCCAGTTGCTGATTTAGCCTCTCTCTTTGTCCATTGGTTTAAGTGTGGTAACTGGAACTCAAGCATGCTTTAGCACCAAGGGCTCTGCAAAACATCTGCCATACCTAGGTAATGAACTGGGGCCCCCAATCAGAAATGATCTCAGATGGGAGAACCGGTCAATAATGGAAAAGATGGTGGTTTTACCCTGGGAGGGTGCCAGGCCAGTGACAAAGTCATGTGCAATATGGAACCAGGGTCTACCAGGGACCTCAACAGCCCTGTAGGTGGTCGACAGCTATTCTTGCTTCTGGAACAAGTGGTGCAGGCCAAGACATACTTTCTAGCATCCCCATCTAAAGACAACCACCAGAAATAGTGTTTAAGGAAAGAGATGGTTCGATGGCTACCTGGGTGACAAGCAAATTTAGCTGTCTGAGCCCAATGGAAAAAAGAGGAGCGGGCAGATGAAGGGACATATCAGCGGTTTGGGGGTCCAGTGCCAGGATCAGGTTTGGACTGTAGGCCGTGTTGGATCTGGTCCTCAGTCTCCCAGGAAATAGATCTGATTGTGCACATAGATGGCAGGATGTTGTCAGGATCTGTGGGTTCCTCATCTGTAGAGAACTGTCAAGAGAGAGCATCAGGTTTAATGTTACAGGTACCAAGAGGGTAAGAAATGGAAAAGTTAAAATGGCCGAAGAATAACGACCAGTGGCCTCCTGTCTAAAGTTTAGTCTCTTAGTGTTCTGTAAATAGGCTACATTTTTATGGTCAGTCCAAACTACAAATGGATGTTTAGCTCCTTCCAGCCAGTGCCTCCACTCCTCCAGAGCACCTTGATGATTAACAGCACATGATTTCCCACATCATAATTATGTTCCACTGGAGACAGCTGATGGGAGTAGAAGGTGCAGGGGTGGAGCTTTCCATCTTGTGCTGAGCGCTAAGAGAGAACTGCCCCGACACCAGTGTCTGAAGCTTCCACTTCCACAATGAATTGTTTTTGCTGGGTCTGGTTGCATGAGTATGGGGCCAAGATGAATCTCTCCTTAAGCTGCTTAAATGCATACTCTGCCTCTGAGGACCAACAAAATGGAGTTTTAATAGAAGTAAGTGAGTGGTGCAACTATGAAGTGGTGTTAGAAGTTGGCAAAACCCAAGAACCTTTGAAGCTGTTTATGGGAGGTAGGTTCTGGCAAGTTGGTGACAGCCCTAATTTTTTCAGGATAGGTCTTCACTTGCCCTCCCTTAAAGATGTAACTGAGGAATGTGACTGAGGGGAAGTGGAATTCACATTTCGTTGCCTTGACATACAATTTGTTTTCCAACAGCCTTTGCAGCACCTGTCTGATGTGGAGTTTGTGTTTTTCTAGAGATCTGGAAAAGATCAGAATGTCATCAAGATAAACAAATACAAACTGGTCAATGAAATCTCTGAGAACGTCATTGACCAATGCTCGAAAAACAGCTGGGGCATTGGTAAGACCAGATTGCATGACCAGATACTCAAAATAGCCCAGAGGGGTGTTAAATGCCATATTTCACTAATTCCCTTCCCTTATGCACAGTAGATGGTAGGTGTTTCACAGATCCAGTTTAGAAAATATGGTTGCCCCTTGAATGGGCTCAAAAGCCCATAAGATAAGTGGCAGGTACTTATGCTTGACAGTGATTTGATTGAGACTCTTGAAGTCGATGCATGGTCTAAGAGTTTTGTCTTTCTTTTTAATGAAGAAAAATCTGGCCCCAACAGGGGCAAAGGATGGGCAAATGATTCCGGCAGCAAGGGACTCATAGATGTAAATATAAAGTGTATTTTAGCAGATTGTAACTTTGAAGATGTAAGTAATAAAGTCCTGGTAATGAGAATATGCGCATTTTTAATCTAACAGGAGAGTCTGGAAGGCTTTCTTTTCATTCTACTTTAAGCAAAAAAAACATTTTTTTCATTGTTATTTCTACTAAAGGGGCAATACTTGCTTTTGAGGCCAAGGGTGTAGTTACTTTCTTTTAAATTATTATTACATTTATTGATATTTTAAAAACAAATTATTGAAAAAGTATTTCATCCTTTGGCCAGATAAAAAAAAATATCCTGATTTCTTATCATAACTTTTTGAAAAATTAAATGCGGCACACTTTTTTTTTTAAATAGAGAAATGAGGTGCCTGGCGAAGCCCAAAAGCTTTTAAAGTTAAATGTAGGTAAAGTGTACATTTATCATGTATTAAACTCTGAAACTCTAAACAACTGTCTATAGAACAGCAGCTGTGCAGTTCCAAAATTCTTTTGAAAATAGAACCATTCAAACCGAACTAAACCAATTTCAGAGTCACAATTACAGCATCTAACACCGAATCACCTTCTGTGTTGGTTTTACATTTTCTGAGGTGTTTTCTGAGGATTTGAGTGTGTTTTTTTTTTTTTTTTAAATAAATAATTAATTAAAAGATTTGAAGCGTTCAATAAAATCCACAATTACATTTTTCACGTCTGTAAATTGCACAGTGTTGTTGCTGAATAAAGCTGTGTTTGCAAGTGTAAATACTCTAATAATGCAGCTAGTACTGAAACTTCACAAGTTTTTGTGCCCTTGCAGACTGAATGTTTCTTTCTTTCATTTGTTTGTAGGTTTTTTAAGACTACTGTCATGTGTGCATGTCTTTCTACAGTCAACACTCCGCACTATGCACAATCCACAGGCTGCCACACAGCTCAGAAATATATACAATGCATAGGCTACATGATCTCTTTGTCTTTCTCTTTCCTCCTTCTCTCATAACATTAATTAAGCCTTCTTTGTAATTCAATCAGCTGAACTGTCATTTACTTTAGAGGAGCGGTACAGATGGGTACATCCGCCTGCGGAGAAGACGTTCCATCAGTGTCACATTAGCACTCTTCATTTTCAGTCCGCACTCTCCAGTCACACCAACACAAATATTCAACACCAAATGCTCTGAAGCAGTGGCCTCAATCCAAAGACTTCTCTGCAGAAAACTCTAAAAATGTTGCCAACAATGATAATAATGACGACAAGCATATATGTACATACTGTACACAATGGGTATATATACATCCATGACAAGCACATATGAATAACTATTTGCAGTGTTAGTAGACATTCATTTTGACAGCTATACTATACCTGATTCAGCAAAATATGAGAAGGTAGTGCTAAGATGTAGAGGTGTTGTTGGAGCAAAGAATAAAAATGATCAATTTTCTAAGTATGGTATAGAAAGGCCTCTCATAATTCTCAGCATAATTGACTCGGAGGGACTGAGGCAACTGCCATTATGGGCTCTGCATGGTTTCCTTGACAACGATTGTCAAGTCTTTTGCCAGCATCATAACAGCATTGAGCTGAGGAGGACAAAATGCTTTTAATAACTTACAAGCAAAAGCTTTATGAGAACAAACTGTCTCTATCACATGGGTTTTTATGAATCAAGTTAATACAGTGGTCAGCAATAAAGAAGGCAGGCTGAGTAGTGCAATGTCTCTGGGTTTATTTGCTCTTTAAACTTTAAATATACTCCCCTGAATTTTACAGAAGTGCATGGATCATATGTAGCCATGGTAAAAAGTGTATCTAGAACTAATTAAGAGGCACAGTGGTCCTACCAAAAAAAAATTAAAAATAAAGAGATACGGTTGTATTTTGTATATATTGTATATATGATATTTTGTATATCATAGTTCAGTCACAGCAGTGACAACCCATTGATAGTGGGGCTTGACCCCCGACCTTGGGATCAGTAGTCCAGCACCCTACCACCAGACACCACTGCCGCAGCATTATCCCTGATTTTTTTATATTGCAAAAACATGAAATTTTCCACAAAAACAGCTTTTTGTTGGTTACATTGCATTTTCAGCATTTAGGAGACACTCTAATCTAGAGCTACTTAGAGAAAGTTTTAAAGCTTTAAAGCCACTATGAGTGAATACATTCTTATACTGGTTCATCAGGACATAGATTAAGTATACCACCAGTCAAAATTCAGTGGGTAGGTGTCGTGTGTTTGTTTGTTTGTTTGTTTGTTTGTTTGTTTTGTTTTTGTTGTTTTGTTTTATCTGTTTTTTTTTATTTCACCACTCTGGTTCTCAGCCCTTCATGTAGTTCTTTATGAGGAATAAATAGTAAATAGGGTTGCAAATTCACAAGTTAAAATACAATACAAATACACAAGGTCCAGACTAAGTGTGGTTCACAAGACCTCTATGAGCACAGTTATTCTAAGCACACAGTTTCCCTTGCCCGGACGCAGGTTACCGGGGTCCCTCCCTGGAGCCAGGCCTGTGGAAGGGGCTCGAAGGCGAGCGCCTGGTGGGCGCAGCCTGAAGAGGAGACTTGGGTCCGCCCTCCCATGGACCCACCACCTGTGGGAGGGGCAATAGGGGTTGGGTGCAATGCGAGCTGGGTAGCAGC
>JAOUQZ010000016.1:7158382-7178633 GCA_028564935.1 Neosilurus hyrtlii | reverse complement strand
ATGAGAGTGACTCTTGACGGACCAGATGGATGGGCCCGTGGTTGGATCAGTAACGGACACAGAGCTCCACTTCGACTGAGATGCCAGCAAGGTGGAGGTGGAGTACTGTGGTAAGCTTGTGGCTGTTATTGAAAAAAAGGGGGGCTATATCGGTCACTGAGGGTTTTTTTTTTTATTTCAGAAATGTTTATTTGTAAATTTTGAGTTTGTTTTGTTTCACTTTTACTACTTAAATGTTCAGGTTTGAGGGTTTGTTAACATTGTGGATTGACCAAGAGCACTGTATAGTTGTACAATAACAATTAATTCTCAAAAACACAACTTGCCTAATTATTGTGCATACAGTGTATATAGCATTGTTCATATAGTAATATATGTGCGAAACGGGATAATGATAGAAAAATTTTTCTACTATACATAGTTCCACAAACAAAACTTTTTTTTAAAAGTGCAATCGAAGCAAAAAAAAAAAAAAGCATAATTTCTTGTGTTGTCATGAAGAATTTCTAGCATATTTACATTAATTCTTCTGCCAAACTGCTTAATCCTAATAGGGTCGGGGAAGGCTAGAGCCTTTCCAGCTGAAACTGGTCAAAGGCAAGAACACACTGAACAGCTTGATAATTTATCACAGTGCCAACACACACTCAACACACTCACATTCACATCTAGGGGCAAGTTGGAAAACCCATTAGCCTGTTGTGCATGTCCTTGGACTAATGGAAGGAAACTGGAATACCTGGGAGAAACCCACACAAGAACGCACTTTTGCTTTTCCCTCTTAACAGAACTTGTATGTCTAAGCCAGGTTTGTGAGCCTCCTTGCTCAAAAATGCTCATCAATACAATTTACATGTTTTATGGGACCTTTAGGTCAGGATTCTCTAAAAGGACGATGTATATACTTTTACACCTCATGCCTACAATTTCTGATACACAATTTCCTCCGGGATCAGTAAAGTATTCTAATTCGGATTCCTTTACCATTTCCTGTGTTGCTGTCTAAGGAAAGAAGTTTTGAAAAGACATTAGACCAACTGGTGGAATCCTTCTCTCAGTTAAAAAAAACAGTAAACTTGGTGTTCCCTTGATAAACCTTTGACCAACTGGAATTCTGATATAATGAATTAAAGCTGAAATAATTCTGTATTCAAACTATTCACATAAATTTACCGCTAATATTAACAAAAGTATGTTCCCATATTGATTTGTCTAAAATGTATGAAAACATATAAATGTTTATAAAATGTTTAGTCTGAATTGTATCTGAACCAGACATAAAGGTATAGCATTTTAGATATTAGGGGGTCCTCCAAAGGCAGGAATGTGTGAGCTCAACTGCAAAGATTGTAACACATGCTTAATACTTGCTTCAAGCAAAATTGTTCTTGTGGTTAGCAAAGCTTGCTGATAATTTACATTCTTACTGCCAGTGTATTGCAGAACCACAGCTAAAGAATTCAGTATTTCCTACCCTTTCTTTAGAGCGGATAAAATGCCGGAGGTCTCCGTGTTTCATGTATGGCAGTACCACAAGCGGAAGGCCATCAGCAGGTAACAGGATTCCGAGCAGTGAAAGCACATGAGGGTGGTGAAATGATTTCATGAGGATGCCCTCTTTCAAAAAGAGTTCTACCTCCTCCACATCTGTAATCTCTGTCAGTGAAAAGCAATATCCATTACACCCCAAAACAGTTGTTCGAATTATTGTTAATCATCACAAACAAATATTAAGTTTTAAATTGAATAAGTTTAATATTAAATTATCACTGCTACCTCTTCAGTAATTAAAAAAATGTAAATAGTGAAGACTGAGTATGGGAAACAGTGTAATCGTCATGTGTATTATATTTGTATTATATAAGTTTTTGAAACCTACTGTAAAATTTATACAAAACATACAGTTAAGGATCGATATGATGCCATAAGGTCTGAATTCACTCACTGTTTAAAGACTTGACAGCACAATGAATGTCATGGTTGTCACTGTCTTTAAGATAGCCATGAAAAACTGTTCCAAAATGACCTTTAGAAATCAAAGAAATTAGGCAATGGGAGAGATTGTCAAATCATGAACCAGTACAAGTGGATAAACAGGAGACATGTTAAATGCATGTATGTAGACATGTACCTTTGCCAATGATGTCACCATGCTGAATATTGAGCTGCTCAGGAGGGATCAGCACATCCTTTACCTCCTCCAGCAGCTCAGGCCGCAGGGCTGACATGGAGATAGTCTGAGGTGATACCAGAGGAACAGCAGCAGGGTCTACACCACTGGCGTACATCAGCCCAGAGAACGCCATGCCTGATCCATGCGAGGTACCAATGGATATATCTAAATGACAGGAGTAAGTGATAAAATAAGTTTATGACTATAGTCATCTTGGACTGATATTTGTTGTTATGTATTTATTCATTAAGATTCGATGTAATGTATTAATTTATTTTTACTTGGCTCTCGGGCCAAAGTAACCCTTACATACACCAATCAGCCATAACATAGAAAACATTACAACCACTGAGGTACAACCACTGCAATTCTTTTGTTACAGCAGTGGGATGTATTAGACAGAAAGTAAACAGTCAGTTCTCGAAGCTGATGTGACGCAAGCAGGAAAAATAAGAAAGTGTATGGATTGGAGTGGCTTTGAGAAGGGCCACAGACTGGGTCTATTCATCTGCAATGAGGCAGGTCCTGTGTGGAGTTCAGGATTCAGAATCACTTTATTCGCCAAATGTACAGATTACTCAAGAATCTGACCTGGTGTCACAGAGCAGTAAAAATTATGATTAATAATGTCACCTCGCCACCAATGCCATCCAGCTCCTTGCAGTTCTGGGCTTATCACCATCGCCTCTGCACTCTCTATTTCTCATTCTAGTAGCTATCCTGTTTGCTTGCTCCTTTCTTAAGCGAGACTGACCATTTAATTTCTGTCTGTTCACCATTATGTACTCTAGTGTTTGTTCCCTTTCCGGTTTTTGTCTCTGTGTGTGCCCTACCTGGCTCGCACGTCCATGTCGTTATATAGTCAGCGTTTTTCAGGCCTCCAGACCAGCCTATCACACTGACTACAAGCTATAACCTGTTTGCTTTACAGACTTTTTTTTGCTTTGTAAGCCTGAGTGGAGGTCTCATGCCCAGTCCTTCCTTCATTCATTCATTCATTTTCTAAGCCATTAATCCTAATTAGGGTCGCAGGGAGGCTGGTGCTCATCTCAGTCAATCTCTGTGTGAGGGTGGGGTACACCCTAGACTGCTCGCCAGGCCATTGCTGTTATGATGACACCCGGAGACCTCTGCTGTTGGAAGGGATTTGAGGGGGATTAACTTACACGCCTTTAAAAAAAATCCACAACTACTAGGATGTGGGTGTTACCCTTGGATGGTGGAAGGTCTGTCATGAAGTCTACCCCCAGGTGCGACCATGGACGTCAAGGTATGGGCAAAGGAAGGAGCTCCCAGCCGGGAGGTTTCAAGGTGTTTCTGAGATGTTGCATGCCTCACATCCGGCCACGAACCTTCTGGTCATAGTGGACATTCCAGGCCACCAATTACGCTCCTGGAGGAGGGAGAGAGTTGTCATAGTCCCTGGGTGACCAGTACCTGGGACGGAATGTACTGCCTGAAGCAGGGGAAGTCGAAGGTTCCTGGGCACATACTGCCGCCCCTGTGGTGTTTTGGAGGTGCCGGATCTGACTCCAGGGTGGCTCAGATGTGTTCCTCCAGGTCCCACTGTATGGCGTTAAGGAAGACCTTGGGAGGAAGGATTGTGGTTGGTTGATCCGATGCTTTGACGGGGTTGTGGATATGAGACAGGGCATCGGCTGTGGTGTTTTGTGATCCCGGGCAGTACCTTATGGTGAAGTTGAAACAAGTGAAGAACAGAGCCCAGCAAGCGTTTAGCTTCTCTTAGGTAGCACAAATTCTTGTGGTTAGTGAGGACCTGGAAGGGATACCGTGCACCCTGTAGCCAGTGGCACCATTCCTCCAGGGCTAGTTTGATAGCCAGGAGCTCGCAGTTCCCTACGCTGTAGTTCTGTTCCGCAGGATTCAGTTTGCATGAAAAGAAAGGCGCAAGGTAGCGATTGTGATTTTGACCTTTCTGATCTCGGCACTGCAACAGTACGGCCCCCACTCCACTGGTTGAAGCGCCTACTTCCACAATGAAAGGTTAAGTTGGATCTGGATGATGGAGTACTGGTGCTGAGAGAAATGGAAGGCAAGCTTGGCTGTGTCATTCCACGCGAGGGTCTTGGGTTTCCCACGGAGGAGCGTGGTGAGAGGAGCTGTCAAGACACTAAAGTTCATGATGAACTGGCGGTAAAAGTTGGCAAATCCCAGGAACCTTTGTAGGGCTTTCACCGTCTCAGGTTCGGGCCAGGTTTTGACAACTTTGACCTCATCTTCCTCCATACGCACCCCTTGGGGAGTTATCATGTAGCCCAGAAACGATACCATCGCCTGGTGAAAGGAGCACTTCTTGGCTTTCAGGAAAAGGTGGTGGCTTGGACGTTGGAGCACCTTGGTTACATGCTGAACATGGGTGGAGAGGTCTGGAGAGTAGACGAGGATATCATCTATGTACACAATCACGTATCAGTCCAGCATATCCCGGAAGATTTCTTTCATGAACCCTTGAAATACAGAAGGAGTGTTGGCTAGCCCACACGGCATGACCAGATATTCGTAGTGATCGCTGGGTGTGATAAATGCCGTCTTCCACTCGTCTCCTGAGTGGATTCGCACCAGGCTGTAAGCACTACAGAGATCAAGTTTACCGAATACGGTCACTCCACGGAGCTGTTCCAGGGCTGCGGGAGTCAGTGGTAATGGGTACTTGAACTTGATATTGACTTGGTTAAGTGCTCAGTAGTCAATGCAGGGCTGCAAGCCCCCATCCTTCTTGGTGACGAAAAAGAAGCTGGAGGCCGCTGGCGAGGTGGACGGACGAATATAGCCCTGTTGTAATGCCTCCTCTATGTAATACTCCATGGCTCATCGTTCCGGCAGAGACATAGGGCATACTCGCCCCTTAGGGACTGATGCGCCGGGTACTAGCTCGATGGCACAGTCCCAAGGTCTGTAGGGTGGTAATCCCGTGGCGAGCCCTGGACTGCAAACGTCGAGGTAGTCGGAGTCGTTATAGTTGTACCTATAGTTAGTTATACAATCTATAGTTGTATAGTTCTCCGGGATCGTTATAGTTGTCTGGGCAGAGGGGCTTTCGATGGTGGTTGTACCAATGTTGATGTGGTCCCAAAGGGTTCTTTGGGGAAGCTGTGGGAAGCAATGCTGGAAGCACCCTGTTCCCCACTTCAGGACTTCACTGGTGGCCCAGGTGATTGTCGGTGAATGGATCACGAGCCATGGTTGTCCAAGGATGATGTTGGCGTTTGATCTCTTGAGTACCAGAAATGATCTTTCTTTTTGGTGCAAGAAGCCGATATTCAGGAGCACGGGGTCAGGCTGGAGTTCACGCTCCGTGAAGTGAGGGGTTCCCCGGTTTTGGAGCATACGGAGAAGGGTGTTGGGCAGCTGTGTAACTTGAGCTGGCGTTTTCGACAGATCCTCGGAGATGAAGTTGCCCGCTGAACCGGAGTCGATGAGCGCCATAACTGTAAGAGAGCATATTGGAGTAATGACTGGTGTTGATAGAGGTTGGGACTTTAGGAGCTCGATGTTCCCTTGACTCACCGACGGACATGGGGAGCGAGTAGGGCAGGTCGATATGGAATGTCCCGCCTGGCCACAGTAGACAGAGTCCCTCCTTTATCAGTCTACGTCATTCAGCAGGAGTGAGCCAGAGCGAACCACCTGCATAGGTTCAGCGAGCGGTGGAGTTGGCGTGGTGGAAGCTGAGTCCTGCAACTCCACGATGCACCCTCTCCGTTGATGCGCTACGTGGATGGCCAGCTGAATGAATCTCTCCAGCCCCATGGAATCGTTGTAGGTGGAGAGTTGTAGCCACAGCAAAGGTTCTAAGCCTTGGCGGAAATGGGTGATCAGGGCCGTCTCATTCCACCCGCTTGTTCCCACAAGGGTGCAGAATTCCAGGGTGTACTCCCGATGTCCATCCACCCTTGATGAAGCCGGTGTAGTTTCTCCTGGTTGGTGGAGTCACCGTTGGGGCGGCAGAACACTTCACGGAAGTGCGTGGTGAAAGCAGCGTGTATAGATACGGCGGCACCATTCTGTTTCCACTGCCCCTCTGCCCACTGCGGTGCTTTTCCGGAGAGTAAGGAGATGATATAGGCGACTTTGGCTCGTTCTGTTGGAAAGTGAGCGGGGTGCATCTCGATCGCCAGCCAACACTGGAGTAGGAATCCCTCACCGCTGTCTGCATCTCTGGAGTAACAAGTGGGGATAATAATGGGACATTTGGTGGAAGTAGCAAGCACCAGCCTCGCAGAGGGCACCTCCAACGGTGAGAGGGCACACCGTACCTCCTCCACGAGAGATTGAGGAAAGTGGGCGTGGCTTCCATTCCGTCGGTCTCGGTCTAGCCTTCTGTTATGATGACACCCGGAGACAAGGGGAATATAATACAGGAGGTTTTATTGTCCCAAACAAACACTGGCTCAGGGAGCCACAAAAACGGGAAATACTCAGAACGCGGTATGGAAAGGAAACCAAAAACACACAAGGAAAGAAAACGAAGAGTCCAGGAGAAGTCTTAACGGGTAGAGAATGCGGAAGCTAAGGTGAGTCCAAACAGTTGAAGAAGTAGTGGTGAAAACACGTGTCTATATGGTGGAGCAATCAGATCCGGTGATGAGGTGCAGGTGATGCCGATTAGTACTCGAGGGAGTGTGCTCGGGGAGAGAGTGCCCTCAAAGAGAGTCACCTGCACCTGTCTTGCCTAACTGCAGTAATAATGAGAACAGTAAAATAAGGTTAAGAGTACTGATTATAGCATAGTCTATTATAGTATTAATGAAGAAATTATCAAGAAGACTTATGGCTTACAAAAAAACTATTAAGATGCCCACTGGTCCTGGTGCTGACTGAATGAAACCTGCAGCCAGATGGGAGCCGAAAAAGAGAAAGTGGGACAGGTGGCATGGATCAGATACAATACTTCTGGCCCACATCTTGGCTCCCAAATTGTGCAGAACACACACAGGCTCCTGCTTCTGGCATTTGAGCCTCCTGGCTGTTTGCACGATGCCTTTCAGACTGGGTTCTCTTGCAGCAGTGGATGCGTATCACACAGTAATAAAAGATGCGCGTTAGGAGAGAAGACTATTACATCTGGTCTGATTTCACAGAAGAGCTACTGTAGCAAAGCTGGTTCTGATAGAAAGGAATTAGAACATAGTGAATTGCTGCATATGGGGAAGACCATTCACTTTGTAGTAATGTTATGGCTGGTCGGTGTATTAAAATCTGTACTTTTTAACATTTTGTCAGAATCATCTTTAATTTACTATGAACTCACTATTTAGTGTTAAATCTTGAAGTGCAGTAAAAATCTGAGTGACCATCATAATTATGAAAAGTTTACCTCGTCTGTAGTCTCCCACAGGTGATACTTCCCCATTGCGAGTGAATAACATTGACAATCGAAGTTCTGCCTGCGCAGCTACAAGTTTTTATAGCATAATTAACATTAATCATCATTTATTTTTGTAGGTTTATTATAATTTATTTATTACATAAATACATTACAAGGAAAACTTGCTAACTTGACTAACAATAACTGCAGCCTGCTGACTTCATTTACTAATAATTTATGGCATTTATATAAACTCTTAAATACATATGTGACCCATCATGTTGTATGGGGCCAGTTTTGAGCTATAGTCAATATATTTCAGTGAAGGAGAAAATTATATATGCATAATTCATTTAGCCCTAAATGTGACTTAATACCTGATTTGATGTGATAGGTCACAAAAAACAAAATCCTGTGAGGTTATTCCCAAAAAAAGCCTTAGATTATTTCTTATCATGCAGTAAGAGAAAACTATTTTGCAGATCCATACATAATTAATAAGTAAATATTAATCATTCATTTCATTCATTTTCTAAGCTGCCTAATCCTAATTAGGGTTGCGGGGATGCTGGTGCCCATCACAGCCGACTCTAGGCAAACGTGAGGTACACCCTAAACAGCCCGCCAGACCATTGCAGGGTAACAAATATACAACCATTCACACTCAGAGTCACACCTGGAGGCGATTTGGAACACCCATTAAGCCTACTGTGCATGTTTTTTGAATGTGGGAGCACGGGGAAAACATGCAAACTCCACACAGAAACGGCAGAGCACAGGAATCAAACCCAAACATATCCACTACGCTACTGTGCCACCTAAGTAAATATTATAAAAATAGATATAATTATTATCATTATTATTATGAAGAAGGAGAAGAACAATGATTATCAGTGGGGTGGCACAGTGGCATAGTGGTTAGTACATCCACCTCACAGCAAGAAGGTCCTGGGTTTGAGTCCTGGAATCAGGTGTTCCTGTGTAGACTTTGCATGTTCACCCCATGCTTGTATGTTTCCTCCCACAGTCCAAAGACATGCGCATTAGGCTAACTGGCAGTGCAAAAATTGCCCCAAGTCTGAGTGTGAGTATGAATAGTTGTGTATGTGTTGGCCCTCCAATGGACTGGCAAGCTGTTCAGGGTGTACTCCGCCTTCGCCCACGTGTCGGCTGAGACAGGCTCCAGCCTCCAAGTAGGATTAAGCAGTTTGGCAAATTAGTGAGTAATTATCAGTTACCAAATACTTAGCCGCACCTTTCTTCCTCTTTTGCAGGTGGGTCATTACTGCAAATGCTAAAGCAGCCCCTACTGCCAGTGCAGCAAGAATACCCAACACAATGCCAACAGGGAGGTTACTGCTGGAATATGCCACTCGGCCAATATCATATATCTTGCCATTCACTGACACCTGGAATGATTAAAGAATTAAATAATAAAAAAAAGTTTTGTTTTAGGTAAAATTCAACTGAATAAAAATACCAAATCAAATTAATACTTAAATTGTGTAAATAGTTACCTATCCCAGTTACTACTTGATATTACCTTACTAAAAATGGAATAATGCTGAAAATGATTTTTCCACTGGATTGTGGGAGCGAAGGCATGAACGAGCGCCCTCTGCAGACTGAAAGGAGTTGGGTAGAACTAGCAGGTAATATGCTAATAGGTTTCACCTGTGTGTGATTTTTGGCACCTACTTATGTGTGTTCTTTTGCCTTCTGGGAGGGAAGCTGCAAGCTGTCCAGTGTTTGTGGGTGAATAATTTGTGTGTGGATAATATTCAGTGAATGCATAAGTTATCATGTGTGCCTCCGAATGAGACTGCAGAGAAATAAAGCAGCCACAAAATACAAAGTGAAAGTTAATTAACAGCAAGGTGTCTTCCTGTCTCTAAGTCTTCAGTATCCTGAACCTGAGAGCTGTTACGATGATAGTTCATATGCTCAAAATTTGCATTTACATAACAGAAATAATACAATTTCTTTATTGAAGGTTAACAAATTACTCAAACAGATAAAATACAAATACATTCATTTTCCCTTCTTTTGTGAACAGCTATAATTATCCAAAAAAAGTGTACACCTATAAGAAGATTCTCCTGTAAGTGAATTTAGTCTATTTCCATAATGTCTGCATTACTTGTCTTTCAGATATGAAGTTTTATACTGTAAACTCTCACTGTAAGATGAATACATTATGACCTAAGTCAGGGGTACATCTGTTAATAAGAAGTGAAGAGAGGATTATATCTAAATACAGCAGAAGACAAATGTGACCCACAGCACCAAACCAGACACATGGGTAAATTAAATAAAAAAAAAATTGTTCTTATTTTAAAGAGTATAAAATAGGCTTTCACATAATATATACATATCTTTTTGATAGGATTTGGCCAAGATAATTACCAATGAATTTTAAAGGGCTGTGTAAAAAAATCTAATGTAATATAATGGAGAAAAATGCACTTAAAGTTTCCAGAAGAAACCCCTTAGCAGCATATTTTCAAGAACATAGGTCACATACTCAATTGTTATTGCAGGTTTTTATCTATATACAGTACGAATTTATATAAAAAAAGAAGCTTGACGAAAGTTGGTGGCATGGTGGCTAGCACATCCGCATCCCAGCAAGAAGGTCCAAGGTTCACGTCCTGGGCTCGGGTGTGTCTGTGTGGATGTTCTCTATGTGCTTGTGTGGGTTTCCTCTGGGTACTCTGGTTTCCTCCCACAGTCCAAAGACATGCATATCAGGTGAGCTGGTTGTTCAAATTACCCCCTGGTGTGAGTTTGGGTGGGAATGGTTGTGTGTTTGCCCTGGTCTGACGATCCATTCAGGGTGTACCCTGCCTATGACCTGTGTCGGCTGAGATAGGCTCCAGCCTCCCCATGACCCTAATATTAGGAGGAAGCGATTCAGCAAATAAATGAGTGAGAGTAATTGTAGTCAAGACTGTTTTATAGCATTTTCTGCTAAATTGCGGAATTAAATAATTTCGACCTGCTAACGCAGTAATCGGCAATATCTCAGAATACAGTCCTGTAACTTCTGCCTAGTTTGGTGCTGGAAGGTCAAAATAGCAGGTGAAGATGGATCTCTTACCTGGACTGGTGCCCCCTCTTTGGGAATTAGAATATTTTTACTGATTCTGCAGAAGATTTCATTTTCCAAAATATGTGCTTTGCAGTTCATGCCATTTATTGTCATGATGATGTCCATGCAATGGCTCACCAAGTTCAATCTCTCGTGCTAAGGTCAATAACAGTAATATTCAGTCATGAGCACCATTGACAAATAATGTACATTACATATTAAGTACTAGAATATCGAAACTTAAGATTGCTGCTAAATTTAATAAACATTCATAAACACAAAATATACAAACGCATACACACATGCAGTGACACCTTGTCCATCCCAGGCTCTAGTAGAAGCATTTTTTCATTTTCAAAAGGGATTGGCTTGCCATTGGGGTAGCAGAAAAAAGGCAAATTAATAAGATTTTTAGCTCCGTCCATATTCACTGACAGAATACCATTGGAATCTTTACATGCTGGCATCTCACACTCCATCTCTGTTGGGCTCACACGACCCACACACACCTGAGGGATTTTAGAGTCAAAATGGGTGACACCATACACAGAACTTTACGTAAAACAGGCACTGTGTTAAAAACACTTACACTTCGGACAGGATTCGAGTTCTTAGGTTTGTAATAAATTGTAGTCTGTGATGGAATGTCCAGATTTTCTCCCATTATGAGGATTTTGGAACCTCTGCATAAGACAAAATCATAGTTAACGAGCAAAACACAATGCATGTCTGTGGGCTATTTGATACATTATATCACCAAACATTTATGCACACCTGAACTTCACATCATTAAACAAATACTACCTTCACTGCAACTAAAAACACACACACAAAATACACAAATAAATAAATAAATAGATAGATACATAAAAATACTCGAGCAAATAGCAATGCTACTGTCCACAGTAAGAGGTTCATGAAGACATTGTGTGCCAAGTGGCCGGCACAGAGCTCTGACCTCAACCTCACTGAGGCTTGGCATGGACCATTTCTTTAATTACTACCATATAGTTTCAGTTGAATGAAGGTCGGACATGTCACTGACATTATATATATAAAAAAAAAGTATACTTTTTGCCCCATGTCAAGATGCATGTTGCTCCTGGAAAATTATACCATTATCACCAAACATCCATCACCTTGCCCAATGCAGATTCGTGATTCGTCACTGAATATCCCTTTCATCCAGTCGTCCATAGCTCAGGATTGCTTTTCTTTAGCCCACAGTAACATTCATTCATTCATTTGCTTAAGCAACTGCTTAATTTTATTTTTTTTCTGAACCACTTAATCCTAATTAGGGTCACAGGAAGGCTAGTGACCATCTCAGCCAACTCTGGGCGAGGGCAGGAACACCATGGACAGGCCTACTCTTTACGAGCAACAGCAATGGTTCTTTTACATGCCTCTCACCACAGACAGTGAGATAACCCTTTGATAACCCAGTTAGCTGCACTGGGGGCACAACCATTATTTTTTTCTTTTTAAATAATTTAATGATGGTTTCCCTCTTGCTTTTCTGTATGTAAATCCCATTTCTTTTAGGTGATTTCTGATTGTTCGGTCTTTCTTGGTCTACTAGTATCCTTCCCTTTTACCACCTTTCCATTTTGTTGACGTTAGCTGCTGTTTGAGTAGTCGGCTGTTAGTTGGCATGCCCGTCAGTGCGCATTCAGTAGTGTCACATTGGATGATGTGGTGGTATATACATACGCAGCATTTTCCCCTATTTTTCTGTAATGAAATTGTTGTTATTACCCACTTCCGATCTATTCTCGGAAAATACGGACAATCGGCAAAACCGGACTGGTGCTCCCCCCTTATTGTCCGTTAAATCGAGGGTCGAGGGTATTACTGATTGCGATTGACTAGTCATGTGACTGATGATGTATGAAAATTAATATTCCCTTGCACAATGAATTGAATGTGCACAGCCATACATGCAAACACTGACAGTCAAACTTCTCAGACTCAAACTCATCAATTTCTAACATTTCTGAGGAGTCATTCGATTTCAAACAATTTAAGGAAGACAGTGAAGAATCTTAACTTCCTAAACAACAAACTAATTATGAAGTCAACGCCAATGAGGGGGTGCAGACAAGAAGGGCTGCAGCAGGGATGGCTGGGCCGGGGGAGAGTTAGGTGACTGATCAAACCTGTTGAAGAATAGGTTCAGATCATTTGCCAACTTCTGGTCACCCCTAGTCTGGGAGTCCGGTTCCCTGTGCACAGAGCTGGTCTTCAGGTCTCTTTAGACTCCACTGATGTTGTTCTGCATCCACCAATCCTCCATCTACTTCTTGTAGCAGTTCAGTCCCTCTCTGATCTTCTACCTCAGCTCCTTCTCTATGACCTTTAGCTCCTCCTTGTTTCCTAACTAAAAAGCCCTCTTTTTCTCCTTAAGGAGGGCCTTTATATCAGGGTTGATCCAAGGTTTGTTGTTGAAGAAATGCCGTACAGTCCTGATAGGTACAGTGTTCTCCACACAGAACTTTATGTAGTCTGTGATGCAATCAGTGAGACTGTCAATGTCCTCCTCATGAGGGTCACAGTGTTCCTCCCACACAGTCGTAAACCAGTCCCTCAGGGCCTCTTCAGTCTCCGTGGACCATCTTCAAACTATGCGGGTCACAGCTGGTTGCCTGTGCACGAGGTGTTCATACACAGGTAGGAGATGAACCAGGTTGTGGTCTGATCTCCCCAGGGGAGGGAGGGGTGTTGAATTATATGCCCCCTTGGTGTTGGCATAAAATTAGTCCAGTGTTTCATTGTCTCTGGTCTGGCAGGTGACGTACTGGCTGAATTTTGGCAGAGTGGAGGACGGAGAGGCATGATTTAAGTCCGCAGAGATAAGGAATAGGGCCTAAGGATGCTGTGTCTGCAGCCTGCTCACAGTTGAGTGCAGGATATCACAGCCCACTTCATCATTAGCAGAGTACTAGAGTTTGGCATCAGGAATGGACCTATGGTAATTGGTGAAAACGTTTGTAGTGACCATGCCTATCTATATCTGTTCCTGGCAAGGCTAAATAATAAACTACAATTTCAGAGGTTTTCCCATCTTTAATGTGATCTATACAATCTATTCCAATCAAAAAGATAGTTGTATTAATTTGCACACCCTCTAATAATTGAGGAATGGCTGTGTTCGGAATTAACCATTAATTTACTGAACCTCTTAAGCCTTCTGAAGCCACGGGAAGGCTGGAGCTTATCTCAGCCGACTCTGGACGAAAGCGGGGTCGACACTAGACAACTCACCAGTCCACTGCATGGCCAACACACACAGAAACCCCCTGGCTGAACCCAGAACCTTCTTTCTGTTCGATGGACCACTTGTGTTAAATAGCAGTCAGTACACACCTGATATTAATTAAAGTTACTCTGATTAACCCCAAATAAAGCTCAGTTGTGCAGTGATGTATGCATGATGTATGTAAATCTTGCATTTTGGAACCCCTTTTGAATCAATTCCTACAACTAAACGTGTGTGGTAACTATTGATCAGTCCTGCACTCTGGCAAGAAGGTCCATTCCTTCATACACTTCATACACTGCTTCAACCCTGGAATCTTGTTAGCCTTATGTTAAGTGGTTAACATTTCCACCTCACAGCATGAAAGTTCTGGGTTCGAGTCGTTGGGCTCGGCGAGGGCATTCCTGTGTGGAGTTTGTATTTTCTCCCTGTGCTTGCATGGGTACTCTGATTTCCTCCCACAGTCCAAAGACATGCTAATTATGTTTTTTCGCTGTTCCAAATAGCCTCTGGGTGTGAATGGTTGTGTGTGTGACTGTGTGTGTTGGCCCTGCGATGCTCTGCGCTAGCTATTTCAGCCAGAGTCGTCTGAAATGAGGCTTCAGCCTCGCAGTAACCCTAGAAGGATTGAAGCATGAAATACTGAAAATGTGTCGCTGAATGTGTATTTCATGAAAATCTCAATATTTAGCAATACACAAGATATGCATGGAGAATTATTAGATACAACAGCACATACTGTACATTGACACAATAAACACACATACATACATAGTACATTCATACTGTACAGTGTTATCCTGGACCTCACCTGCTGAAGCTGCAGTTAGGCTTCACCTCAGTCACTTTTGGATTCTCCCTGTAGCTGAAGCTTCTGGCTGCAATAGGAACTGATTTGTCAATGTAAAGTTTCACATTCACCTCTGTCGGTTCCTCCACTTGTACAGACGTGAAGACTACAGAGGACAAGGTCCCATTGTTGGACGTGCTGTAAAAAATGCTTTAGTTCATGAAAAAAGAAAAGAGTAAGGTACAGTCATGATCAAAAACATACTGTATAGCTAAATACCTTTCAACTGTACAGGTCTTGTCCCCCATATAGACTGTTCTTGTTTGTCCTGCATCCAAGTGTTTCCCTGATAGAGTAATTCTGGTGCCTCCAATCTTGGGCCCAAAGTTGGGCCTGATGTCTGTGATAACTGGTGTCTAAATATGGAAATTATATATTTAATTTTTTAAATAATTTTAACACCTGAGACACACTACATGTTTTAAACACACTTACAATCAGATGAATCAAAAGTGGATTAAAAATTAAGCAGGATTTAATTTACTTACTATTGCATTTTGTATGGTTTGTGTTACAAACCCTTACCACAAAACTGAAGCCTTCCACACGGGCCTGTCCAGAGATGAAATATCCACCCTCCGTTCTCTCCTCATTTACGTTTATGTTAATGTCCACATATGGTCTCGTGTCTGAGGACTGAGGATGGATCCTGCATACCAGCCTGAAAAATAAAATATTAAATGGATTTAATGCTCTCTCATTATAGTATAGATTTATATTAAATCCCCTAATTAGTGGGCAACCACGAAACAGGCTTGTTGGGATGAAACTGTAGTACTATTATTTTTCCCCACATACAATATATATATATATATATTCATTCATTCATTCATTTTCTGAACCGCTTATTCCTAATTAGGGTTGCGGGGAGGCTGGCACCCATCTCAGCCGACTCTGGGCGAGGGCGGGGTACACCCTGGACAGGTCGCCAGGCACAAATTGTAGCATTCCGTAAAGATTTACCTTCTTCAAGAAGTTTTAACTGTAAACTGTAAACAAATGTTTTAACTCCTTTGTTTCAACTGACATCTCTCGTGTTGTAGCCATGATTTATGTCAATCAGCTCAATTCAACAGCTCACTAAGGTGTGCAAGCGCTCTTTTTAAACTGCAGACTAATTAGCACATGTAATGGGATACAGGTGTTCGTTTTAGTGGTGATTCCACATTTTTTTACAGGGGTTGTATATACATATATATGTATGTGTGTGTGTGTGTGTGTGTGTGTGTTCTACTTACTGAGTGTTGTTACTCATTTTTGGTATTATTGAGCAGCTCGTGTCTCCCACACTGACTTGGTGAGTAGACGTATTGATGGCAGGTTTCATGGGAGACTGTAAATCCCAGCCACACAGCGTAATCTCAGTTTCACCATCAGGTGGTGCACTGCTTGGAAAAAACTAAACGGGCACAGTAGAAAATTGTCAAAGAAACAATAACCAATTTTAAGATAATTAATCTGTAGCCACCATAGAAAGTCACTAAAGAGAAACAAAAACACCTAGGTCTTGAATCACAATTACAAATCACTTTCCATCCTCTGACGTAACGTTTTTTTAATTAAACGATTTTAAGCCCTGACAATATACAGTCAGGATGATTCACTCCCTCCCAGCAATGGCACTTTGCAATTCAGTGACACATCTTCCACTCAATGAGATAATTCCATTTCCTTCATTCCTTTTCCCACAACTTTCTCTTCTACCAATAAGAGCAAAACTACTACCCAAGGAAAGGATGATTCCATGCTACATACAGTTGCTTGCAAAGGTATTCACCCATCAGCATATATTTTATACATTTTCACACAACATGCCAACAACCATGAAAGGTTTCACCCAGTCCTCACAGAATCATCTGCAACAAAAGGATGATTTCTGGGTGCGTCATGCAGGTTTGGTACATTTTTTATGGCTGTTTATTGTTTGATACACACAATCGTACACTACTCTGTACTAGTCATTTATATGAGTAAATGAGTTCATATTATTTACCAATATAGCAAATTATACATAAGTAGTTATTAACTACTAATAGTTATTATAACCTGCATGATGCATCCAGAAATTGTCCTTTTGTTGCAGATTATTGTGTGAGGATTGGGTAAATACACTGTACACTGTTACTGGCAGCCAGTGTATCTATATTAGTAACTATAACTTGTTTATGCGGGGATGGAGCTTTGCTCACAGCATACCTCTCCTGTGGAACAAGCTACCAGTTATTGTTTGTCTCAAAATAGTCTCAAAATGTGGCCAGTTTCAATATTTCTATGTCTTGAGATATATATCCAATACAGAGTAGGCTTTTCAGAGCAATATATTGACTGCATAGAGACTAAAACAAGACTTTTCAAAACATGTTGCTTTTGTATGAAATCATTGAAATAGGGTTTAAGTTTGCATTTTGGATTAATTCCATTTGTTATTTATGAATAATATTTACAAAGTACATTCTGATGAAATTTTTTAATAAAATGCCATCATGGATAAAACTTCACCTTATATATTAAAACATATTGTATTATTAATTTACATGGTCTAATAAGACGTCAAATGGATGATTGGTCCAGAAAATAAACTTACGTAAAATTTAAATATCACCAAATTTCTGTCAAAATGTACAAAATTGAAGGGCTCTGGGGGACCACAAAGATTTATTTTATAGGCCTAAAATTTTTACTGGGTTATTTTTTCATCAAACTTCCTAAATTAAGAGGGTCTGCAATAGAGAAATCAAAGGAAAAAAAATTGGGCCACCCTAATATATGTATTATTTTCCTACACTGTATATGTTGGGTGTCCATCCCAAAGGGTACAATTAAAGTTACTGTCATACAGAAGTAACCACGTTAATAACGGTGATAAAGTTAGAAACAAGCTGTAGAAATCGTCATTACTAGGCCCATGTAAACACAACAAGGTGGAGCAGTATTCAACCCACAGTAATTGGAAGCAAGAGAACGATCTGACAATCAAATAAGCAAACAGAAAACTGTTAGGTCTAAACGCAGCCAAATTGTAAGTAAAATAATTTGGATAAGAAATAAATGCTTGGTTAAGACATCAAAGCAATGAAAGTCTGTTTTTCTTTTAGTTCTTGGAGTCTACAGTATCCATGAATATGCTTTCAATGAACTAATACATCAATAAATTAATTCAGTAGGTTATAGGCTACACACTTGGATTTGAATCTAAATTGTCTATTCAGATGATCCAGGCTGCGCGTCATGGTGGCTGGAGCGCTCAGTCTTTCAGGTGAATTCTTCAGCCTTTTCAGGAAAACTGAAATAGTGCCAGTGGCTGTTGTGTGCAATCTGGTGGAACGTAAGACTGTACGTGATTGTCATATTTGTTTCACTCCATCAAAAAGTTTTCGCTGTTTTTGAACTTCTGTGAACATGTCAGGGAAGAACACAAAAATAGCTGGTCTCACTTAGGACTTAATCTTTCAAAGAAGTATCTTTCTTGGTATTTCCCCCAAAATATAAATAAATAAAAAATAAAAAGAATATGCAGTCTTGTTCCACGCAACTGTTGCTGGCCCTGCTTCTACGACATCTTGTCCAGCTGGTAGGCTTGCTTGATGATTAACAGCTGGTCTCCTTCCATATCAAGAGCCTTAGGAAGCCATGCCGTTAAAAATGCATGTGTATACAACTTGTCTTAGATTAGAGTGCCAGTGTCTGGACCTTTTTCTGTGTAGTCTCAGTCCGCGTTATTAGCAAAAATATCTGATCCTCCGCTGTGCTCATGCAGGTTTTGGCTGTAGTGAGTCTTTCAGAATAGGCCTCTATAGCTTCTTTAATCTCCCGGTCAGAGGAGACAACCTCGTGTAGCTGAGTCGCAAAATAATGGCTGATAAAACTCGGCTTTTTGTGGCTAGTTTCCTCAAGGCCTAGCATCTCTTCAGGTTCTGTGGACTCATCGTGTTCCTCGTGTAACATTTCAGTAAGTGTATGACCTCTTTCTCAATTTTCTGACATCATATAACATATATTTCTCTTTAATAATTAATTCATCTTTGTATGTGTGACATGCTTCCAAATGATCAATGAATGTGTACATTTAACCTGACTAAATCTGTATCCCTGGTGTTTTGACTGGCTCTGGACAGATGCTAAATTTAAGATAACGGTTACAAGTTACTGCTGTAACATCAATATCTGTCCAAAATAGGAAAATTATTATTGTTGATTTTGGACACAACATAACTGTTAACTGACAACATTCTGCCTATTAACACATTCAAAATCGTTTGATAAAGTACATAGCTGCGGCTGGTAATTTCAGAATTATAAATTACCTTAGTGATAAATGGAGGGCAAGTGTTTTTACTCCACTGGCCCTGGCACTCCATCATTTTTGAACAGATCCCATCACACCATCCGCAGCCCATAAAGAGAGGGGCCTGCATACACGCTGAACAGGTTAAGTAATGTCTGCATCCTGGTCCTTTAGGAGACACAGTCACCATCTATACACATACACACACAGAGAGAACGATACAAACACTTGCTTTACTTTTTATCACAGGAGAAAAGACATTACATAATAAGAAAAGCTCCAGTGAGGACGGAGGAAAGAGTGTGAGAATAGGAGGGGGAAAAAATCATTCATTCATTCATTTTCTGAACTGCTTAATCCTATTAGGACTGCGGGGAGGCTGAAGCCTATCTCAGCAGACTCAGGGCTAAGAAACTCGCTGGAAACACCACGAACAGCTCGCCAGTCCATCACAGAGCCAACACACACAACCATTCACACTCAAACTCACACCTAGGGGTCATTTGGAACAGCCAATTAGCCTAATGTGCATGTTTTTGGACTGTGGAAGGAAACTAGAGTATCCAGAGGAAACCCACATAAGCACAGGAAAAACATGCAAACTCCACACAGAAACGCCCTCCCCAAGCGCAGGACTCGAACCCTGGACCTTTTTACTGTGAGGCAGATGTGCTCACCACCACATAAAATGAAAAAATAAAAATTTAAGGATATTAAACAGAGGTTTTCAAATAAAGCAGACAAAATGATATGGTAGATTCGTTAGTCACATAAATGTTGACTGTATTTAACTACAAATATTTCAAGCTTTGTCGTTTTACACTGATCCTGGCTTGTAAGTTAGTCAAATTAGTTACAAATCATGGTAAATCAGTCAGCATCCACAACAATAAGTATGCAAAAGAGAAAGGAAGACCAAGACAGAAAAAGAACAACACAGCATGACCTTAGTATTGTTAGGTTCTGCCTGAGTAGGAATACAAAGTTAACAACAGGGAGAGAAACAAAAACAGAGAAACTGCACCTTATTTCCAACCACGAAGAGCAAAGACTCCTCAGACTGCACTGCAGCAATGGGTGACACTCTCTCTTCTACTGTCACAAGAGAGTAGTTGGCAAACACCACTGGGTTCGAAAGGGTCAGAATGAGCTGCATGAAAAATTAATACTCTTAGACACAAAATAATTCACAAATGTTTATATATATATATATATATATATATATATATATATATATATATATATATATATATATATATATATA
>JAOUQZ010000016.1:7118972-7135112 GCA_028564935.1 Neosilurus hyrtlii | reverse complement strand
ATATATATATACACACACACACACACAGTAGTGTGCATTGAAGATTATACACCACCACTTTTGTCTAAAAGGGCTCCAAACAAAAAGAAGGAAAAAATGATGGTTCTAGGATTTATTATGACTCTATGATTGTTTGGTGAAAATTTATTGAACAATGATACTGTAGGCAATGAGAACCAAAAAATCATTCCAACAAGTATACTGAGGTAAAAGTATGGCTCATAAACAAAAACACTGAAAATACCAAAAAATTCCAACACCTTTCAATTTTTCTGAATTGGTATTTTCAGTGTTTTTGTTTATGAGCCATACGTTTAGATGTAATAGTAATGTAGAGATGTTTGCTGCAGACAGAATAACTCTCCCCACCATTTTTTTTCTCCCCTAAATTGTAAAGTGTTGCCTCCCTATCACATACGACCACCACCAACCAGGGAGGTCTATAAGCATGCACATACCCCCTTCGTGACATGCAGTGCAGCCACCTGCCTCTTTATGAACTGCTGTGCATTTGGAGGCAGCCTAAAACACTTGGACCCCTTTTGTACGAATGAGGTCACAGACGCCCATCGATTGGCTGGTGATCTCTGAGTGACAGGGGAGCGTATATCATCCCTCCCTCCCGTGAAAGCTCAGCCAATTAGCTCCCATGGACTCCCGGTCACGGATGGCTGCGGCATCAACCTGGATTGGAATTTACGATCTCCAAGTTGATATCAGCCAAAATAACTTAAACCTGATTTATATAAGTAGAGCCCCCCAATCCTGTTTCAAAATAAGAGACTAGGGGAAAACCGTTTTCGTTTGATCACACTGTATATAATGCACAACATAATCATGTTAATCAATCACATTTTTGCAAGAATAAATTTCAGTGTCATGTCAGTCTCAGGAACCCTTAAAGCCCTTAAACCTTATTGCACATTTTAATCAATTCAATTTGAAACTTAGTACATAGTAATTTAAACACAGACCATCATGTAATCCATCACATCATTCAGGGTTGGCCATCAAATATAGTGAAATCAAGCATTAATCAAATAAAATCAATCAATATATAAAAGTTTATTAACTACAACATCAGAGAAGTCATATTCTCTGAGTAAGTGTTGATCGATTGCCCCTTAAATAAACCTCAAAATCCCGTTTTATGGCTTTGTTCGGAATCACATATCAATACCGACCCTGACATCTTTAACAATACTTAATAGTTATTACACAGTTTGTACTTTAGTCCTGTTTCTCACAACATTCACATCAGCTTTTTGATACCATATATTACTGTGTGAATACACAATGAAAACGTTGGTCCTGAGGACTATCCAGAGATTCGGATTTGTATAAGGCACACACTCGCTCCATGATGGGGCTATTCCATCAGCATGAATATGAGAGAGACTTTGGGGGGGTGGGGGGGGGGGGGCATAATGTCACTACAATACCAGCAAACGTGTAAAAGAAATATCGGGTAAGGTTAAAAGATGTTTAATTGGCTCTGTTGGGGGAAAAAAAACAAACAACAAAAAAACAACGTTCAATTTTTTTATGCTTTCGCGTTGCAACACAACACGAGATAAAATTCCTCAGCAAGAGCACGGAATAAAGTATTGCTAAGTGAATGAAGGTCTAAACGGTTTCATCCATTGCATTTTTTCTGGAAGGCACACAGTGCAAGCTTGTCAGAACGTCTGAACAGGAAGTTCAATCCCAGACCGTCTAGTCATGAGGAAGAAAACGGTAAGCTCAATAAAATGCAACAGAACTGTCCAGGGTCCACTGCAACAGTAAAATTTGGCACTGAAACACTGGTTATAAATCATGGAATAAGAAAACTGCGACTCCTAGAGCACAGTAAACCCTGAATAGTTTTTTAAACACAAAATCAAAATGTTGAAAACAATATTACAAAACTATAATCCAGCAAATATTTTTCTAAATCCCACTCGCTGGGACTTCCCGTCATGAGTCCTTCATCACATGAGAAGCTTCCGGCCCCACTCTTTACAGATCTATGCAAGGGGTCAACTATCTTTCAATGTAATCCGAGTCTACAACTTGAGGTCTATAGTGATGTTTGGTAATGATTCATCTGAAGGCATTTATTCTGAAACGCTGCTTGAGATAAACTACCGGAATAGCACTGATGGTGACAGGAAAGGGAAACGGTAAAAGTCAACTTGACAAAAGTGTGTGAACAAGTGGAATGCTGCCTAATAAGTAAAATACCAACCGGTCAAACTGCCGACTCACTATTAAAACAACGGAGGAAATGAACTGGTTTATGTCATGTCCCCGTGTCTCCTTGTTTAAGAATCTTACAGCGAGTGCAGCAACAAGGTTTATCCAGACCGATCCACACAAGGAAAAGGTGCTGGATCACTGAGCTCTTAAATGAATCCTATGAGGTTCTTGTGCAAAAAATGATGCAAAAACAATGTTCTCAGTATGGACAGCCACACAGCTAAACCTCTAGAGGATTGAGGCGTTGACAAAGTCCAGCTGATTGTGATGAGGTCACGAAAGTCCAACCATGTGGTCAATCTGTCTCATGTACACGCTCTTCAGGGGAAGGCCATAGCGGCGCTCCTCAGGGATCCGCTCGCACTGCAACAGACATATGACAAAATGAGAGCTTTAGCCCTTACATTCGGATCAGGATAAACACCACATTATTTTTAACATTATATTCTATGCACTTAAATGAATATTTTTCAGTGACAGAAACAAATGACATAATGTACAGATTTAGGCCTGGCCTGACTGCCTGATACATATCTCCATTGATACGTGTCCCAAGCTGGAGTTATAAGAGTAGTGCAGCTCATTTAAGAGCTGAATCAACTTCAGCCCTGGAGGAAAGAAAGGAAAGATAGAAGGAAAGAAGGAAAGAAATCTCCCACGCGTTTCCCGACTACGGTCTGGAGTGAAAGCAGGAAAGGTTAACTCTGACTTTTCTTTTCTCCGTCTTTCACTCACTGATTTCCACATTCATTTCTCTTACCTGTTTTGTTGGTTTAATTATCCATGTAACGATTTCATGTTTCACATAGACACAGGACAACCATTCAATTCATGCTTCATGCCTATTACACTTTATTTCATTCATGGTCAGAAATTAAGGCAGAAATCAGACCGTGAAAGGCAGTGAATACAAAACCCAGTATTAACCTTTCCTTCTTTCACTTCAGAGCATAGTCGGGGAAAAACCTTCAGTCATTCGCCAAAATCACTTAATCCTATAAAGGAGGCTAAAGCCCATCTCAGCCGACACAGTTTGAAGACAGGGGGCACTCTGAATAGCTTGCCAGATCATTGCAGGGAAACAAACAATTATGCACACTCATACTTACACCGAGGGTCAATATGGAACACCCAGTTGTGCGTGCCTTTGGACTGTGGGAGGAAACCGGAGTACCCAGAAAAGCAGGAGAGATTTATTTATTCCCCCTCCCCCAGGGCTTCAGCCCTTAAAGAAGCTGCACTACTGTTATAAGAGATATCTATCTGGAGCTCATCTCAAAACTTTATATTACAGAAGGATTAATATTGTTTTACATTCATAACAAAACTATTAGAAATTCAGATTTTAAAGCTACTGTACAGGACTGTTGACATCCAATACAGTAACAAACAAATAAATCACTGCTTCATGGAACCCCACTTTGAGAAACTCTGTCCTAGTGAATAACACTGTTTCTGCTATTCGACGGCTCCAGTGAACAAACATGCATGAAAACCAAAATATTCCAGCACTACATAAGCATTTCCCACACTGTATTCTTACATTGCTGATGTTGGCTGGAGGGTCCTTGGAGAACTCCTTACATGGGACCTGTTCTTCCCAGCTTTTCAGCCTAAAACGTGGGTCAATGGGCACTATGTGGCCTTCCGTTGTGAAAATGTATTTGTTCTCAGATTTGTGCAAAGGGTTTTCTTCATCAAAGAGCTACAAAAAAGTCAACATGGATCAGTGAGTAGCTGCAGATCAGCAGGTTGCAAAGCAGATTTAACCATTAACCCAATCCTCAAAATACACCTATCCCGATGTCTGGAATCACTGTAGGAAAAGCATTTTGTGATGAGGTGTAGGTGAGAAGAAGGATAAAGATGAAGGTATATTTTATTCTTCTCATAGGATTGGGATTTATAAGGCATTTACTTTTCTAGCTTAACTTCTAGACCAATAGGACCACATAAAAGAAACACACGTGATGATGATGTGTTCAAGTACAGTATACTGTACAAGTGCTGCAATGCTAGTAATATGCTATAGCAAATGTATTTGCACCATAGTGGGGTTAAATCTGAATTAACATACAGTTATATAAAAATAAATAAATAAATGAATAAAATAAATAAAAGGGAAAGAAAGAAAGCACACCCTCCTCGAGTTCTCTAATTTTGAGTATCACGAGCTAAAAAAAATCCTCTGGTATTTACCAGGTCGTAAAATTAGATAAAGACAACTCCAAATGACCAACAACGTGAAATATTCATTGATTTATTCATTTTCTAAGCCCCTTAAACCTAATTAGGGTCACAGGGAGGCTGGTGCCATCTCAGCCGACTTTGCGTGAGGCGGGGGCTCGCCCGGCCATCGCAGGGCCAACACGCATATAATCTTTCACACTCACAACTAGGGGTGATTTAGAACTGCCAATTAGCCTAATGCTTTTGGACTGTATGGAGGAAATCCATGCAATCATGGGGAGAACATGCAAACTCCACTCAGAAACACCCCGAGCCTGGGAATCGAAACCATGCCTTCTTGCCGTGAGGTGGACATACTAACCACTGCACCGCAGTGCCGCTCCGATAAGACATTTTAATCAATTCTCATTTGATAAAAAAAATACATCAAAATGCAGAAGCCATTTGTGAAAACGAAAGTACACCTCCAGGAATTAAGATGGTATTCATTAGCCAGGTGTCGCTAATCAAATGCTCCACTTTTTTAATTCTACTTTTTTAATTTGTAAAGTATTGAGATTCTGATTGATATGTAAAACCATAGAACTGAAAGAGGGGGTACTTGATGTGTCACGTGACTGTACTGTCCCAATAAATGTTTCCTCTGAAAAACACAGATATATTGAGAGACGGAGGTATTCACCAGGTAGAGATATTTGCAGGTCTCACTGAGAAAGAAACTCTCCATGCGGTCCTCCTTGGATTTGTCTACGACATGATGGAGTGTGGCATAGCCACATCTGCAAATCACAGTCAGGTACAAACATACTGAATATCCAGATACGTATCGACTAGATATAAGGACATCACATGACCACTGTGCGTGCAGGATTGGATAGTACTCAGTACTCAGTGTTTGGATTGATACTTTATTTGAGTATAATCTTTTTGCAAACTTATGAGTTTTACTCCACCGGTTTTCTATGAAGATTCCCGAATTCTTTGAAGCAAGGTTTTGAAGGAAGTAAATGAATATTCTTTTCCTAAACATAATAGAACATGCACTGAGTCGCTGGCACTGGAGATAACCATAGTACAGTAAGATACACTCAAGTATAAAGAGCTTGGTGCATTTTTAAACACTTTTTTTTGAACTTGGCAGGTAATAATAACGGCTTTGACAATAAAAAAAGATTCCTCATCAGAGCACCCATGGCCATATTTGTACATTAGATTTATTGAATTTTTAAAATTTTGACATTTCTTTAAATGTTTGCTCTGTTTTCTGTATAAATCCTTACTATCTGCAAACCTTCACTCTTCGATATCTGTTTAACCCCAGATAAGCATTTTAAACTAAAATGTAGAAGTTGTATGGTTGGTTAAATGATTTTTTAGGAATTGCAGTCCGTGTGTCTTTTGATCAGTGGATTTTCTTTTCAGAACTGGGTATTTAAAAAAAAAATTGAAATGAAGGGATACAATTTATGTTATAACACAAAACTTAAATACCAGGTGTTTTTTTCTCTTTCATGGTTGAAAATGTTTGCATTTGAAGAGTACGAGGGAAGAATGATCCATGTCACACCCCCCTCCCCCCCAAAAAAGGGGCAAAGTTTGAAACATGATAGACAAGAATACATGATGTGGGCAGAAAAATGAATGGGGTTAATTAAAAAGACCCCCCCCCTCCCCCCCAAAAAATGTAAAAGAATTAAAAAAAAAAATTTAATTATAAGTTTATAAGGAACTAGGGGCAGTGGTGGCCTGGTGTCAGGGCGCTGGATTACTGATCCTAAGATCAGGGGTTCCACTATCACGGATTTGTCACTGCTGTCCCCCAGTGCAGCTAACTGGGTTATCAAATGCCAGCCAAGTCTCTCACTGTCTGTGGTGACAAGCATGTAAAAGAACCATTGCTGTTGTTCGTAAAGAGTAGCTGCATAGCAGTCAGCGTGTTTCTGCCCTGCGACTGCCTGGAGAGCTGTCCAGGGTGTACTCTGCCCTTGTCCAGAGTCGGCTGAGATGAGCACCAGCCTCCCCGCGACCCTAATTAGGATTAAGTGGCTCAGAAATTGAATGAATGTATATAAGGAAGTATTATGATATGTACAACAGACTGGACTTGGATGATTCTTCCCCCCCCATAGTCTTCACTGATTTTCTGTAAAGAAACAGCCATAATACTGTCTTTTCAGTTGTATTTCCAAATGTATTTCTCTTGAAGGAGAGAAGCCGCTGACTAAACAAGAACATTTTCTCTGAGTGCAACTGCAAAATCCTGTTTAACTGCAGTGTTTGAGTTGATTTGAAATAATGAATCGATGCACTGATGCACTTTTCCTACTGGTTACCTGTATGCACACGACTTCATTTCAGCATCAGGAAATCTGAGTAAATCTGTAGCCATCCAGGACACACTAACCAGGCTCTTTCAAGCCTTAATTTCTCTTTTATCAAGATTTTTATGGCTGCCTTGTGAAATATCCCCTGTATTGCTTTCAGCTTTATGAGTCTATGAGCTTACGTTGTGCAACAGTGAGCACCAGAGTCATAGAATTCGGTGTAACACCGGTCTGTCGGTACAGCAAGCAGCAGCACTGTGCTTTAATTTCCCTCTACCTGTGGCAATGACCACATGCAGTCTCAGAAAAATATAAAATAAGCTTTTTTTCCCCCCTTCATATTTGCCTCTTTGTGATTTAATTTTTTGATAAAGTAAAAAGAAAATAAAAATCAAACCATGTTTTAAAATTTTGCTTATCCCGCTTCAACCCAAAAAATAAACAAAAAAATTCTAAATTAGATTTTTATTTTTGGATGGTAAAAAAATAAAAGAAAAAAAGAAATATCCTTTTTTTGATTTTTAATATCCACTTCTGAAATGAAAATCCACTGATTAAAAAAAAGGTTGTCCTACTGGGATCAGGTTCTGTGTGAATCCCCTGTTAACACATGACAATAGTCAGGCCTTTTCCCCCTTGATCTTGCGTCGCCCTCACACAGAAGCTAGTGTAACCACATCATGTACATATGTGCATGCGTACTTGCCCGATCTGCACAGTGCGTGTGCATAAATACGTCTGGCGTATGAGACCATCAGACGTGATACTATCGACCTGTGTAACAGAACTGGTCGGAGCAAGATTTTTGAAGATAGAAATTTCAGACTTGATTCTACATGAAGACACACTCCATCCTGAGCTGATGGCAGTCGCTACCTGGGGCTCCCGTCACTTTTAATCCCCCCCTCAGAGGCGAGGTGAAAGGGGAGGTGTCTGAAAGTATTTTTAGGGCAACCTCCCTTTTGAATGTTATGGAAAATGTTGTGTATGAGTCACTGGGCTGTTAAAAGCAGGAGTTTCAACAGAATATACAGAGATTGAAATGTACTACACATACACCATCGGCTCTGGACAGACTCCTGTATTCAGATTATTACATCTTTAAATTAAAGCACTGGTTCAGGCTTGCTTAAGAATACAAAAAAAAAGCAAAAATATGTATTTTTATATTACCCTGTCTTGTATTCTTATGTTGCGTTGTTAAAGAAAAAATAAAATAGCTGTTCTTAAAATGATTTTTTTCTCCTCTCTCAGGTTTACATAACAGAAATCCACCAAACAAGGAATTAAAAAACGACCTTAGCTGAAGAAAATGCAGAATAAGCTTGACTGATTAAAGTCCTTTCAGAAATACATGCTTTAATGTTGTGAAATAAACACAGCACTATTAGTAACATCATGACCTTGTCCCAGAAAGAGAGCTGGGGGTCTGGAGGATCAAGCAGGGGCAAGGGTCAACCATTTTACAAGAAAGTCTGGGCATTTAGTCAGTGGGTTTGGTAAGTGCACCGAACAAACAATCAATAAAGTTATTTAAAAAGCACTGAGACATTTAAACATCCTTATGAATACTCAAGATTTTTATAAAGTTCGTCTGTACTTTAACTTAAGTAAAAAAAACTAAAAGAAATGTGACTGAACAACTTTCTATTAGATCAAAGTGATATCTGACCATCAGTAATGTGCGTGGTCCACCTCTGTTTGTATTACAAAAAAGCCCAGTGACGAGGACAGCTTACTTGACTTTGGTATTCTTTTCAAGGCTCTGAAGTATGTCCATCCCGACGTGCAAATAGAAAGGATTCTTGGTGGCCTGTGAGAAAGTAAAATAAATTAATAAATAAATACATTACAAAAAATTTTGTATCTTTGCTTTATCTTTACAAATAAATTTGATTACATCGAGGAAATTTATTCATTCCATTTAAATCACTACACTATGCCAAACAGTGAGCATGGTAATATAGTGGTTCGTACGTCTGCCTCACAGCAAAGTCCTGGGTGTGAGCCGATTCTGTGTGGAGTTTGTCTGTTTTATTTGTGCTTGTGTGGATTTCCTCCGGGTACCCCAGTTTCCTCCCACAGTACAAAGACAGGCCTGTTAGGCTAATTGGCTGTTCCAAATTGCCCCAGGTGTGCGTGTGAGTGTTGGACTTGTGATGGACTGGTGCACTGCTCAGGGTGCAGCACGTCTTCGGCCAGGGTCGGCTGAGATAGGCTCCACCTCCCCGTGACCATAGTAGAACTAAGTTGTTTAGCAAATGAATAAATGACTTTGCAGAATTGCCAAATATTAATTTTGTATTTCTTTAAAACTACACCAAAATATAACTTCTCCAAATCTCGCACACACCTGTCTGTCATGGTTAAAATTTGTAAAAACAAACATGCCAATGAGGACATGACTGAGCGCAGAAAAGCCAGAGAATGGGTCAAGTAGCACCCGCAGGTAACACGTAACGAACTTTACCTGTGCATAATCACTGGCATTATTTGTGTGTTCTGAGTGTTTGTAAATACAGAGAGGCCAGAGACAAGTGAAGGTATGGTATGTACCTGATTGTGTAGTGTTTGGTTTGAAGCATTTAAAAGCCATGAGCCTAATATACAGACCCAGGCACTGTGCACACCATATGTTTATGTACTGTCTGCCTTGGGCTTTTTGGCCACAGGGAGATTTCCAAGGGCACCCTGGACAGCTCGCCAGGCCATCGCAGGGCCAACACACACACACACAACCATTCACACTCACGCATAGAGGCGATTTGGAATATCCAATTAGTCAATCGTGCATGTTTTTGTACTGTGGGAGGAAACTGGAGTACCCGAAGGAAACCCACGCAAGCACAGGGAGAACATACACACTCCACACAGAAACAACCGAGCCCAGGAATCAAATTCAGGGGAAGCAAAAGTCTCCCTCCTCTTAGATTCCAGCACAGGTTACCATTGGTTTCATCTTCATGAATATTTGTGTGTGAACATGCCCATATGTCCTTTTATGGGAAGTTAGGGTGTGTTCACCAATGCTAATTACAGCAACTGGCACACGTTTTCAATTTCTGAACACACTGGGATTCACGCGGCTGTGGACAATTCCGAGGTTTAAGAACACGCCATGAATCCGAAGTAGACTTTTCTTTCACATTTTCTTAAAAACAAAATAAAGAACTTAAGAAGATACTGAGGAATGAGGCCCATTGTTCCCAGTAGCTATTTTCTAGGACTCCTTTCATCAATACTGGCCACTGAGATTTATGAAGACAGCTTAACAAAGAGAAAACAAATGTAAGTATTTGTACCTGATATAGAAGGTATGTAGACTCAACTAGCTCAGGTCTCAAAGGGTAAAAGAGAACATCTGGAGCCTGCAGCTGCCAGTTGTACCTTTCTGGCAATGCCCCAAATCGCCTCCAGATTGCATAGTAGAAGGCATGAAGACAAATTGCGTTCTCCACATCTCCATTTAAAACCTGAAAAACTATTTGAAATTAATAGGTAACATTTGTACTCCTAAATATGTACTAGGACACACTCCTGCTTTACAGGCCTGCTGGGTACAAGCAATAAAAAAATTCATTAATTAAAAAAATAAAATTTAAAAAAATCCTACTTTCAGAAAGGTAGATTCAAAAGTGAAACTGATTTTAAAACAATGACCTGCCTACAAGATAAGGTTGCCAGATCCCAGTCCAAATTAAAAACACCAATTTACTGAAAACCAGAAACAAAACACAAGCATGAAAATAGAAGCTGGTGGTGATTTGTTTTTACTCTTGGACATATTGCTTCCTTATATAGATTTATCTAGAAACTGTAACCACCATCGCCAATCGTCAGGGTACTTAAAATGGACGATTGACTAACTTTAATTCTGGACAAAAAATTGCATTCTTGGGCATCAAGGATGTCAGTAAAAGTTTTCAGTGACATTTCAGTGCATTCACGGTACGTCAGAAATGAAATAAAGAATCAGTAACACACCTGCAGGCCAGGAAAAAAGGCCTGAAGAGAGTCGATCCAGGTGTTCATTATCTGTCCATTAAACATGTTCACATTTACATAAAGAGGAGGGTCACCTTCTCCTTCATTACAGGCCTCTCTCCTGTAACAAAACAAAACAAAACAAAACAAAAAACACTTAAACAAAAAAGAAACAGTGCTACACAATTATTTCCTTCCTTTTATTAATACACTCTTTAATAGACCTGAACATTTGTTGAGGAATAAACACTACCAACTGAGTCTGATTCTAAACTACCCTGGGGTTGATATACTGTACCGGTAGCTGCAAACACCAGATCTAACATCTCACATCGGTTATAAAAGTTATAAAAGGATGTGTTTTATTACCCCTCAGCCAGTGATGGCTGAAGGGGTATTGTCGTTGGCTTGGCAGCCAGACGGGCGGCAAGACAATAACTTTGCTCGGCTCATGCACAGGCCAACTTTCTGAAATTTTGCATAGGCACTCCCTATGACCTGAACCTGTGCAAGGGCTAACTAATTTGCATATGTGACCTTTGACCTTGGCACAGTGACCTTGGAACTTGGCAAATTGATTTATATTTAGGATCCGGTCTCATCCAGGTTTTTTGTCAGTTAAGTGTCCATAGCTTTTTTTTTTTTTACAGAACAATAACATTTTTATAAGGAAACAATATCACTCATGCACACACATGACAAGCACATACACACCCTCTCCTCAGGTGGCTCTGAATGCTCTCATAAGCAGCCATGAACATCTTGTAGTCTTCTTTTTCTCCAAAAAGGATGTAAGACTTCAGCAGGTATTCATAGAAAGAGTCCATACCTGCACCCAGGCCACTTTGCTTCCCAACCCACTGACCCGTCTGGATGTTCACCACATTCCCTAAAATAAAGACAAAGGAAAATTAAGTACAGCAAGCAGCCACCTCCTTCCCAGTACTGCAAATTATAAACCTTGGCCTTATCAATTACATCTTGTACTAAATACCAATAATTTGCTGAAGGTGGGGGGTCCTCTGAGGTGACTATTCAATTCAGCGACATCCACCGATATACCACACATGAACATAAAATCAAACCAAATCAGATTTCTACATATTTTATGCATGACAGACGCAGATCAATGGAGCTCTGTGTGCTTTGCGAGAAAAGAGTAAAGTTTTTATGTAATGGAGTGTTTTTAAACTTCAAACTTTTAGTATGTGCAAAGATAAAGAAAAACAAACTAAAACAAGATTTTCTACTTTCTTTTTGCATATTTTAACCGTGACACACTCAGGCAGTCCATGCTCTCCGCATGCAGGACGGAAGTGCTGTGGAGCAGCTTGGTTTTAAACTATATACTACAAGGAAATGTAAGAAACCATGCTCCCTAATGCTGTGTTTTTAAACCCATTCAAAGGAAAGAAACGCAAACAAAAACCATTTACCATTTTTATAGTCTGATAATGACAAGCCACCTGCTCCAAGTGGCCGTCCATTTTTATATGTATATATGGAAAATGGATCAGTCGTTTTGTAGAAGAATGCAGAGAATTAGCTGACGACTTTCCATCAATTAAAAATAAGAACACTTTAGAATTAATAACAATGCAATATTAACCCCTAGAGGCAGCATGGTGGTGTGGTGGTTAGCACATCCACCTTACAACAAGAAGACCTGGGTTCAATTCCCTGTGTGGAGTTTAAATGTTCTCTCATTGCTTGTGTGGGTTTCCTCTGGGTATTCCGGTTTCCTCCCACAGTCCAAAAACATGCACAGTAGGCTAATTGGCTGATATTAATCCCTGGAGAGTAGACCAATTAGGCTGTGCCATTCTCATGTAGTATATACTAATAGTCAGCAGCCGTTTTCCAGGTACCATACGGGTACACTGTAGCTATACAGTCACAGACTACAGCCCCATCACCCCTCCACCCGTCCATCAGTAGAAAGGGAATACCATGGGACCACCACTCACCAGACATGATTAATGTTCCCAGCTCTGCAGTGCTATGTACCTACCGTACATTACAGCTATGAGCTCAAAATGTAGGTGTATCATAACGTCACCAATCAGAATAATGCTCAACTTCGACAGGACTAAGCAGGACTAAGACAGGTGTCTAGATGAGTGAGATGAGCATTATTCTCCCTCCCCTGTCAATCACAGTGACATTAGCCAATCATGGGCATCTGCGAGCTCAAGTATACAGAAGAGGGAAAAGTGTGTTGCACATGCTAGCAGGTTGAAGTCATGTCTTTTAGAAAGGACGTATTAGACATATCCTCCGTGGTTGGTAGCTGTCATATGATAGGGGAGAGGGTTAACTAGTGGGTGTGGACTGGAACAACCAAACTGGGAACAAAAATAAAGAACCTATGGTGCTCTAAGAATTTGGCTTCTAACAGCACCAATCAGAACACTATTAATTGGCACTTTTGGCACAAATGAGAAATATCAAAATCAGCAATCTACCCTTTTCTGATTAGTGTTTATTTCAAGGTTCATCCCATTTTTGTTCTAACATCTACATAAAAAATATCAGTAAAACAGACTTACTACAAAGAATGCTGTAATAAAAACTTCTAGCTTGCACTTGGCCTTACCCAGCAGCCCTGTTTTGTTGCTCCTCAGGTTCCAGAGAGCTCGTACAGCCCTCCTTGCCACCCACTCAAACGTGGAGTCGCCGAGCAGACGGCTTAGGATGCCAAACTCAACCAGAAGAGAGCCTGCACCTGCTGTGCACGTCTCGTTTATGCTGTCAGGAGGCACGCCGCTTTTCAGATTCACCTGTCCACACAAGGTGTTTAAAATCTTTACTGGCATTAGTAACTCAATCACAGCATTCTTCACAATAATAATGATAAGAATGAAAAGAGGGGGACAGGACTGGAAGAGTAAAAAAGTCAGATTATGTTTGCTATATTAGTGTAACATTAAACACTGAACCGGATAAATGATCAAGCCTACACACACCACGTAGAATAGACAAACACTGGAAAAGAACTGAGAAAAAATAATCTATGTGAACAGAGGCCTGACCCTGGGGTAGGGGATACCAGTTGTGGTGTTCTCGAAGGCAGGTAGCAACCGCACAGCCAGGTCATGGGCCAGATGTAGCAGCTCATTATCGTAATCTTCCAGCCCCACATCTCCGAATGGATGCCGGGAATCGGTCAGAAGAATGTGAGCCGAGATTAGACTGCCCAGGATTCTGAGAAACAAAGTGAAGGGTGTAACAATAAAACAACGTTATAAATGCACTGATTTAGATTACACAACAGTATATGATTTATAAGAAGTGTAATAAAGTGCTGTTCAGCTGCACCCAAAGGTACCTATAGAGGACAATTTTGGAAATTGGTAGAGACTTTCCCTAGCTCGGAAATCTCTCCTCCTCAATTGCGGATATCAATGCGGAAGAAGCAAATCAGCCAAGCTGTGCCTGTGCAGCTAAAAAAAATGAGTAACCAAATGTCTATCCATGTCTACAAGGTGGTCATTATTCCAACACTTCTGAACGAATTACAGCCGTCAATTAAACAGCCTGGAAACATACAATTAACTCTGTCTACAAGATCTTCGCTGTCAGCTGGCGAGATAAACAGACAAATGTCTTGGAAGAGGCCAACTGTAGTACACAAACACAAACTATGTTGTAACTTATCAACAACCGAACAGGGCACGTCCTATGGATACCTAGTGATCACTTACTCAAGCGGCTTCTTTTTCCCAGCTAAAAATGGCCAATGAATACAGGGTGTCCAATGCAAGTGTTTTGTAGACAATCTTAAACGGCCTGTGTCAGGGTTCCTGTGCATGCTGTGCTTTGTACAGATGCAAATTAGTAAACAAGCACACGTGAAACTAGCAGGGGTAGCCTAGTTCGCAGTTTGACCTCAACTGAAGAATTTTGAACTAAACATGTGCGTGAAAACTGTAGAAATTAGCGATTCTATGAACCAGAATTACACCAGAGTAGTAATTACCTCTTAGCTTTATCATGTTTTGCATTTGCTAGCACACTGTAGGATGCAATATAGCCATTTATCCCGCCAACCTAAAATCATTCAAAAGCAGAAGCAAATCAGTGATTAAAAACAACTAAAGTAATAAATATATATTCCCTGTTCTGCCTATTGATAACAGCTTACAGCCACAGACTGACGTATTCTAAATTTAAAGCACCAAAAAGGACCTCAAATCCCCTCTAGAAGTACTCCCACATACATAAAGGTCTATCTTCCAAAAACAGGATTTTACGATTTCAATTAAAAACAAAACTTCGACAGTTTGATAGAAAATTACTTTGCCTAGTTGTCAAAAAATTCACCTCTGTTTGATTTCTTGATGGGACAAACAAGTACACAGCACACATGACAAAACCCCTTCAACTCTATTTTAATTTTTTTTTATATACTATACACTGTATGCACAATTATTAGGCATAAGTTGTAATAATAAGTTGTATTTTTGAGGAATAATTGTTATTGTAAAATTATACAGTGCTCTCTCAATCCAAAATGTTAACAAACCCGTAAACCTTTTAGTAGTAAAAGTGAAGTTTTGTCTTTCTTAAGAGAATATCTATATGTACACCATTATAAGGCAACTATTAGTGTGCAGAATTATTATGCAACTAAATGAAAAACAAAGATTTTCCATCTCACTTCTTTATTTTCACCTGTTAAACTGAGAATAAAAAACAAACTCAAAATTTACAAATAAACATTTCTGAAATTTAAAAAAAAACCATCAGTGACCAATATAGCCTCCTTTCTTTTCGATAACATTCACAAGCCTTCCATTCACGGAGTCAGTCGGTTTCTTGATCTGGTCAGAATCAACTTTTTGTGCAGCTGCAACCACAGACTCCCAGACCCTGTTCAGAAAGGAGCACTGTTTACCTTCACTGTACATTTCCTGCTTAAGAAGAGCCCAAAAGTTCTCAAGAGGGTTTAATTCAGGTGAAGAAGGGGGCCGTGTCATTAGTTTTTCATCTTTAAGGCCTTTTCTGACAGCCACGCAGTTGAGTACTTTGATGCACGTGATGGAGCATAAAAATCAAAGTCTTCTTGAACGACGCAGACTTTTTCCTGAACCACTGCTTGAAGAAAGTGTCTTCTAAAAATTGATTTTTGAAAAGAGTTGATTTTGAGTCCATTTCCAACCTGAAAAGGTCCAACTAGCTCATCTTTAATGATACCTGCCCATACCAGTACCCCACCTCCACCTTGCTGGCATCTCAGTCGAAGTGGAGCTCTGTGTCCGTTACTGATCCAACCACAGGCTCATCCATCTGGTCCGTCAAGAGTCCCTCTCATCTCATCAGTTCACAAAACCTTTGAAAAATCTGTCTTCAGATATTTCTTGTCCCATTCTTGACGTTTCAACTTATGTGTCTTGTTCAG
>JAOUQZ010000016.1:7071247-7096172 GCA_028564935.1 Neosilurus hyrtlii | reverse complement strand
ACACACACACACACACACACACACACACACACACACACACACACACACACACACACACACAAACAAACACACACACAAACGCGACAATTAGTCTAAAGTGTATGTCTTTGCACTGTGGGAGGAAACTCACGAAAACACATAAACGGCAGGGAGGCCAACTCTGCCAACTCTACTAGGCCGTTACACTAGGCCATCGCCACAGGTGTGTGCATGTGTGTATATATATATATGTATATATATATATATATATATATATATATAGATATATATATATATATATATATAGAGAGAGAGAGAGAGAGAGAGAGAGAGAGAGAGAGAGCTGTGTCTATTTACTTTTGATATATCTCTGCATACACAAACACACAAAGACATGCACGCAAATATTTTTTGTACGGCTTGCCTGTCTGTTTTGCCAGTGGACCTCTGACATCAGACAGATGTTGTTTGCGAGTTCTTTTCTTTTTTTTTCATGTTTCATACCTCACCCCCATTTATACCCACTCAAATTAGTTCAAAATTCATCTTTAATTGGACATGCTGGCACAAAAACAACAACAACAACAAAAAAAATACCGCTTCCTGTGCTCAAAAACATCATAACACGCTAATGTCATATTCTTGATGTGGTTGCTTGGCAACAATATTGCCGTTCTAGAAACCTTTAATTGTTTATTGTTTTCATGTTTCGTTGAATGAGTATTTAGTCTGAATCAGAGATACTCCTTCAGAGGAACACAAACACAAACTCAACGCGTGACATCGTCAGACACTTAATAGGATTTTGAGTAACTTTTGTATTTTAACTAATGCCCTTATCAGTCGTTTTATTGAAATATAACACCCCATCTTAGAAAACAGAATTGATAGATATAGAGCGATCTTAATATGGTCAGTGTTCAAAGGTAAAAATGGTATAAATGTCAGTGTTATACTTAACAATGTGGGTGGCACAGTAGCTCTTCTGCCTAACAGCAAGAAGATTCTGAGTTCAAGCCCCAGGTGAGGCGAAGACATTTCTGCATGGAGTTAGCATGTTCTCCTCTACTTGTATGGGTTTCCTCTGGCTGCTCTGGTTTACTCCCACAGTTCAAAGATATGCACATTAGGCTACTTAAATATTCTCAATTGCCCCTAGGAGTGCAAGAGGGTGTTAATGGTTGTGTTGCCCTGAGATGGTCTGGTGAGCTGTTCCAGCGGCTATGTTGGGCTCCAACCTCCCTGTGACCCCCAATAAAAGAATAAAGTGGTTTAGAAAATGAGATCAGGTATTTACCAATTATTCTCCAACGGTTAGGTGGATGGGATGTCGCTCAGGTTGGGAGGGATGATTTCCCGCATCCGGGGCAAGATGTGCAATTTTGAACGTAGGAGATGTTTGTGGGGTTTTGAAAGGATTGAATTGGTGCTTTTGGTATAATCTGGATTGTGAATGGAACAGAAGGGCAAATAGTAGTGTGGGACACCAGATGAAAACATGGACCGGTGATGTGAGTAATAGGAAAGGAGGGGGAAGAAAGGAAAAGATGGTTAGGAAGGACATGAATTTCAAAAAAATGATGAAAGAGTTGAAAATTAATTCATTTATTTATTCATTCATTCATTTTCTAAGACGCTTAATCCTAAATTAGGGTCGCGCAGAGGCTAGCGCCCATCTCCGACTCTGGCCGAGGGCAGAGTACACCCTGAACAGCTCGCCTGGCCATTACAGGGCCAACACACACACACACACAACTCACTCTCACACCTAGGGGAGATTTTTAACAACCAATTAGCCTATTGTGCATGTCTTTGGACTGTGGAAAGAAACCGGAGTACCCGGAGGAAACCAGTTTCATTAGCAAATCTGAATTAGAGGGGCTATATCGGGAATTTCCCTTGGAGAAAATTTGTATGAACTAAAGAAAATGTTTAAAAGAGGGAACCATTATTAGAATCAGACGACTGAAGACATTTAGAAACAGTGAACGGGTTGACAGTCCAACAGTGTTCCATCCAGAGCTGGGTTCCTTTTTCACAGACATATGGAACTATTTCATAAATAATTCTTCAAAGCTTTTCAATAGGGTTAAGTTAAGGACCAGCTCATGTGTGTAAATGATTCTTCATGCTCCCTGATCCACTCTTTCACTATTTGATCCCCAATTTCATTCCACCAGGGAAGGAAAAATTCCATTGATGTGATAACCTGCTCATTCAGTACATTCAGGTCATCAGTTGACTTCATTTTTAAGCACATAATGATGCTGAAACTCGTCTTGACCAACTAAAGCAACCCCAGAACATAGCAGTGCCCCCACAGGCTCGTACGGTGGGGATGATGCATGATGGGTGCCTCACTTCGTCCGCCTCTTTACTTAAGTGGCCTTTACACTATAACGGATTGACCCAGTGTATGCTAGCATTCATTTCATTCATTTCATGCATTCATTCAACCGATTTATCCTAATTTAGTTTGTGGGGAGGCTGGTGCACATCTCAGCCGACTCTGGGCGAGGGCAGAGTACACCCTGGACAGCTCGCCAGGTCATCGCAGGGCAGAAACACACTGACAGCAATGCAACCTACTCTTGACAAAAATCAGCAATGGTTCTTTGACATCTCACCACAGACAGTGAGAGACATGGCTGGCCTTTGATAACCCAGTTAGCTGTGCTTTGGGTATGCCAGCATATGGAAAAAAAATTCCATTCACAGTTATACGCTGAAGTTTTGTTTTGATTTCATTTTTATTTCATTGTCATTCATTTTAATTAGTTCCCTTATTTTGTTGCTTGTGCCATTCGTATGCCAGCGAGCAGCCTGTGCGCAGCAAGAAAGATCTGTATGCGCTATGGGAACATCTTGTTTATGTGGAGTAAGACTGTGTCTAGTTAACGGTATGTCCACCCCAAGTGAGTTAATTTCTAAGCAGACTTCTTGCTCATCATTCACACTCCCCAGCTTGAATTCTTTCTTCATGGCCCTGGGTCTCTTGGGCTTCTCTGCTGGTTCTGTTGAACATGTGGAGGCAGTTGAGAGATTGGATGGAGTAGGAGAGACGTTTCTGTGAAAAGTTGGGACTGGGAGTGCTGGATCCTGAGGTTTGTTGGGATGTAGCTGCTTCTTCAGATGAAGGTGTGGGTGGAGGAGATGGAGCCTTGCATGTTTGCATGAGGGACGGATGCTTCTTCTGGGGCATCTCCTCCAACCCAAACCTTTTGGGCATCTTTCAGGACTCATGCAAGTTGTTCAGTCAGTGCATGAATGTTTATTTTTATTTTTATGAATGTTTATGTATTTTATATCATATAAACATGTCATGATTGGTTTCAATTCACAGATCATTCAAAGAACACGCACACAGCTCGTAATCCATCAATTAAAACATTTGATAATATGCGTTAATATTTGTTCGGCATATACTCTGGTTTGTTATCAAAGCTTTTTAATTTTGTTTTGATTTCGTGTTGATTTTGTTTCATTTGTTGTTAATTTGTTCTCTCAAGCCCTTGGAAATCAGTTCATCAGAAATTTTGTGTGTATTTTTGTGTATTAGGAATTTTACAATTCATTCAAGTTTGTTTCTTCAGTTCGTTATAGTGGGAAGGTAGCTTTACCCTAATGTACCCATCACCCACCACCGGGAAAATCTAGATTAATTAGACCACATGACCCTTTTCTATTGCTTTAGAGTCCAACCTTTATGCTCCCTTTTAAGTTAAAAACCTTTTCTACCGACTAGCCTCACATAAGTTTTTTTTTTCACATTGTGCATTGTGTGGAAATGCTTTTGCTTTCAGTATATAACATTGCTATGAGTTGTACTTTTGATTTTTTTCAACCTCTGAGATTTGACCAAATGTTTAACAGATCTTCGATCACATTCACTCCAGATTTTTTTCTGATCACATTTCTTCCTTGATGGATGAAGTTGATGGTTCACCCCAGTCCTTTCAAGTTTTAATAATGTACTGGACGATTGTTAACCCAATTTTATTTGTTTAAGAAATCTCCTTGGTTGTTTTTTTTTGCTGGATGCAAATTGTTTATCCTTTTTGACCCTTTTGAAACAAGGTGATATCTTTTCCATTACAACAGGATACATCTTCCAGCATTGTTGTTTAAAAAATGAGAAGCTACTCACTGCATCAGTTAGGATTAAATTACTTGTTAACACTCATTTGCCAAACCAATTGATTCCATTTGGGTCACTGGGGGAATGGAGGGTACACCCTAAACAGCTCACCCATCCATTGCAGGGCCAACACATATACAACCATTCACACTCATACCTAGGGGCAATTTGAAACAGCCAATTATCCTAATGAAGACCTGAGTACCAGGAGAAAACCCATGCAAGCATGTAGAGAACATGCAAACTCCACACAGAAACGCCTGAGCCCTGGGTTTGAACCCACCATGTGCACCACCGTGCCTCCCCACCTGTTACCAGCTGAATCATATTAACCATTGCAGTAATTATCAAATAGAAGGCTTGTCACGATTTGCGAGTTGAGGTAAATCCAGGTGCTGACTTTTTTTAGTCAGGCAGTGTGTGAACTTCAGTATAAGAGTCCATATTCTCCTCCCCCAGGTGCTACAAATGTCAGTGGTATAGTATGGCCTCATTGCTAGTGTGTGTCAGGGAAAGCAGTTCGTAACAGTTGAGAACTCACTTATGGAGAATATGGGTGTAGGAGTATAAATAAATGCTGCGGCTGTGGAGGAAGTCGCACAGCGACCTATGGAGGATGTGTAATGACGAAACAGGCAGTTGAAATTTAGGAAAAGAATCAAGAGTAGCATGTGCAGAGGCAGTAAAGATTGTGGGTAATGGAAAAAGAAATGAAAATATGAGTCACGGTAAAAAAAAACAAAACAAGCACAAGGCTAGGCTTCAACACAGGCAAAGACTGAAAATGGCAAAGATTCTGCAAGATTCATACTCCATATGGAGAGAAACAAGAACACATGATTTCACAAAAATATAAAAAAATACATATTGAAAATTTGACAAATGTAAAAAAAGTCTACGGTACGGTGGAGCAATGGTCTGGTGAGCTGTTCAGGGTGTACCCCGCCATCCAGGGCTGGCTGAGATGGGCACCAACCTCCCCGCGACCCTAATTTGGATTAAGCGGCTTAGAAAATGAATGAATGAATTAATTAATGTTAAAAGTGATTAATATTAAGGGCATCATGGTGGTGTATTGGTTAGGAAATGCATCACAGCAAGAAAGTCCTGGGTTCGAGTCCCGAGTTCAGCAAAGGCATTTCTGTGTGGAGTTAGAGAGATGAGAGAAATTAATAGAAATAGAAAGGAATACATTATATCAGCACGGCAGACAGATACCTGAAGCTGAACTCCAAAAAGATCAGGTAATGATGGGTACAGGACAGTTTTCAGGTTTTTAATAATATACAGTGGTTGTTAGCTGGATTTAATGTAGCGAAGAAGCTGGTTCAGTTCACACTCCAATCCAAAAGGAGGCAGTAATGCACTTGGGAATATCTGATGTATTTTATTTTCTATCATCAGTTCATTGCACTGCTAAAAGCTGTTTACAGACCACTATTAAACAAGAGGAAGAAGAAGCAGAAGAAGACAATGTGGTTGCCATAGGATGGTTAATATTCACTAAGCCTGAACTGAATAAGTGTTTTATTATACAGTACACCAAAAAACATCAGCCAGGCATTAAGAAAGGCAGCTCGCCAGTGCAGCTGGAGAACTGTGACATCCAGCCTTTCATAGGATGGAACCAAGATAGAGATATACATAAAAAGCAAGTCAAATCAAGAATGTTATAGTTTATTTATTTATCTATTTAATATTTCAACCATGGGGCGGTGGTGGCCTGGTGGTGGGGTGCTGGATTGCGGATCCCGGGGTCAGGGGGTTCAAGCCCCACTGTCGACGGGTTCTCACTGCTGTCCCCCCAGTGCGGCTAACTGGGTTATCAAATGCCGGCCATGTCTCTCACTGTCTATGGTGAGAGGCATGTAAAAGAACCATTGCTGATTTTCGTCAAGAGTAGCTACATAGTCGTCAGGGTGTTTCTGCCCTGCGATGGCCTGGCAAGCTGTCCGGGGTGTACTCTGCCCCAGAGTCGGCTGAGATGGGCGCCAGTCTCCAATTAGGATTAAGTGGTTCAGAAAATGACATGACATGACATATTTCAACCATCATCAAAGGTCTGCTGAGCACCACATCCAGAATGAATCTTTTTAAACACATCCACAGTTCTGCGATATACTACACAGAAACATAAGTGTACCTCACTCCATACTGACATTTTTATACTTATTCAAAGTATATACTACATGGAAACACACACACAAAAAGAGCAAACTAAAATGAGCGTGGTGATGATGGCATCTGAAATGCCCTCAAACCCAGGAATCCAACCCGGAACCTTCTTGCTGTGATAACCACTGTGCCACAGTGCCGCCCCAACTAAAGTGCAAAACTTTACTTAATATTTACACAGAGTGATATATTATGAAAGGTGGAATATACAGCAAACAGGTCATTACGAAATAAACCCCAGCAGCAGGTCACGACTCTGAGGTGCAGATGGGTCTTGCATACATCTATGTGTAAACATTGAAGTAACTTTTGGACTTTAATCTCCAGGTCTACAGCATTGGAAATGCTTTTAGAATCTTTTCCTACTTGAGAAATAAACATCGCTAGAAAATTATTTTATAAACTTAAATATGATTCAAAGTGACCTGAGTACAGTAATTGATTCATACCTGGGTAAGCCATGTATAACCAGTGTAATAACCAGTGTAATAAGGATAATTAATACACTATAAAATGTTTTCTGGCCTTCTCATTCTGATTATGAAAATTAGCGGCATATAGTTCATGCCACTGAGGGTGCCTATTTTTTTTTTGTTTTTTTGTGGTCATGTGGATAGTGTTCCTCAAACACAAGCAGATACTCCCAGAGCAAAAAAAAGTGTTGTGACCAATACTTAATATTTAATAAACCAATTAATTCACAGCCCACTTTATTTCTATCATATGCAGATGTGTTATTGGAGAGGAGCCCATTCACTAGGGAATATCTGATGTATTTTATTTTCTATCATCAGTTCATTCTGGTTGAATATAAAGGTTTCCTGGCAAATCAGTTTGGATCCACTGCTTAGTATTTCTTATTCATCTGGTTTACATCTTGTTTTGATTCTGTATCTGTATGCCACCAAGTGAAGTGCACACTTTCAGGAAGATTAAGGCTTAAAATATATATTGGGACAAGGCTATAGAGGCTGTGCCAGTAATGTCACAGGCCACGTAGTTTTGTGTATGGCGCCATTTTGGAAGTCAATGTGGGAGTCAAGATAGGACTGTCACTACCGCCGAATTTTTAAAACTAATTACCAGATCTGCTTAAGGACTTTGTCACAAGTTTTGGCAGAAGATGACCCAGAGTTGTCAGAGGCTGTGGGGCACAGGTGCAGACAGGGTGAGATATGTGCAGAAATGTAGGAATGTGGGCATGTGTGACCCATACCTGTTACCAACTGCAAGCATGAGAAGCCTACACATGTGCACTGCTCTACCAGACATTGCCTTCCCAGAAATTTATTTATACTCATCAGTTATCCCTCTGTGTTCTCTGGGGAGTCTATGAGGGCCTACAAGAGCCTGGATGCCTACAAGTACTTCATCAATGGCAAAAAAAAAAGTGAATGATGTTTTTGTTTGTAGCCAGCTCAGCAAAAAACATAAGGAGAAAAAAGCTTCATGTTCCGGCCAAAAGGAAGTAAATGTTTTGTTATACTGTTGAAATCAAAGTAGTTATAACTGATTTGTACAGGAAACACCAGAATCAGAATCAGAATACTTTACTGATCCCGGAGGAAATGTAACCCTGTAAGTCTCCGCCGTCTCGCCGCCTCCCTCTTTCTCCTCTTCTGTCCTCCACCTCCGCATCCACGGTGTGTTTTTCAACAGATTTCAGCCGATACGTCCCTGAGTCTGGCCACTAATCTGGCCGGCTTCAGGGCGATCAGCTGATCCCTGGAGTAGACAAAACGCGTGGCGTCTAGTTGCTGCGTTGTGGTCCCAACTCTCCATGAGAGTAAAAGTGATAAAGAGTACAAATCCTCTCTCAACCCACACCTTGAGAGGGCAGCTACTTATGGACAATAAAATAATAAGTGCAATAAGTTTTTTTTTCTTGGAAATGGATAAAAAGACAGGGCAGGAACAGGATTGGTCCGGTTGTGACAACCCACAGCAACACGTGTGAGCCATGATGTTATCGGAGTGATATTCTAATGTCTCAGACAAGTTAAATGCACTCAGCTTCTTGTTCATGTCCTTGTAAACAGAACACTGCCTTCTCCCATTGCCACGTACACTGATGACGTCACTACAAGGGGTCTATAAAGGTGGAGCATTATGGGAAGCCGCAGCCCTGTAGAAAACACTGTGTAATTCTCAACAACCGGCAGGTGGCGCTGCAGCGTGAGGTTCTCTGTATTTTGTAGCCGAAGAAGAAGAAGAAGTTCCAGCGTTGTTTACGTTGGTTTTCTAACAAGATTTTAATCAGCTAACCCGTTTTAATCCTTCGTTGAACGTTTGTTTTGAAAAAAAAAATATACGTTTTTATTAAAATATTTCATTTTTACAGCCACCCCGCATTTTAGCCGAACCCATTGTTCCCGGGCTGTTTGTTTATTTAACTAGCATTAGCATTAGCATTAGCTCTCCGTGAGGAACATGGACGAACCGTGGGATTTCGAGTTTCTCTCTCGCATCGTTGACAGTTTAGTGTCTTTTCTGGCCGAATTTGTAGACGACTGGCTGGCCAACGACATGAGGGTCGCCGTGTTTAAGATACTTTTCAGCTGGCTTATCCTCAGTTTAATCGCCATACACTTCGCTTGGAAAGTTTACGGTAACACCGTGAATGATATGTACTACAGACAAGGTGAGAGTCTCTGTGCTAACCAGGTACACTGTTTGTTTGGGAAGAAAAACAAAACATCAGTTAGATATGATGTTTTAATGGAATAATTTCTGACCAGACATAAATATATTTATTTACAGTATAATATATCATCATATGATGTGAATTAGTGCACTGTACAGGGAGTGTTACTAGTAAACAGTCATTATGGGGACAGGGCCAGCTGTGTGGAAGGGTTGGTTAGGCCATGTTTACCAGCTGATTGGTTCTTTTCCAGCTTTCTTATTACTTATCCAAGCTCATCAGTAAATGTGTTGGATTTTCTACCTTATTATTGTCCTCTTTATCCTCAGTCAAGAGCCTTTCTGTGTGTAGTTTGCATGTTCTATTCCTGCTCGCCTGGGTTTTCTCTGGGTACTCCGGTTTCCTCCAGCCGCCCAAAGATATGCACATTGTGTCAACTGGCTCCTCTAAATTGCCCGTAGGTGTGAATGTGAGTGTGAATGGTGTTTTGTTTCTGTTAGAATCCACATAGGAAGCAACGGGCAAGGCGTGAATCGAATCGCCGCCAAGCTGCACGTAAATCGTCTCGCGAGGGAAGTGAATCGCTTCGCCGCTAAAGTGTCACCAGCTCTTCTTTTCGAGTAAAAGTGTGAGACAGTACGCAGTAGATTTGGGAGAGCTTTTTTTTCAATCATTGTCTTATAAATGTAATTTGTTAGCTTATATTAATTCATTCATCTTCTGACCGCTTATTCCTACTTAGGGTCGCAGGGAGGCTGGCGCCCATCTCAGCCGACTCTGGTCGAGAGCGGGGTACACCCTAGACAGCTCGCCAGGCCATCACAGGGCCATCAGTCACACAACCATTCGCACTCATACTCACACCTATGGGTGATTTGAAAAAGCCAATTAGTACTACTGAGGATGTTTTTGGACTGTGGGAGGAAACCGGAGTACCCGGAGGAAACCCACGCAAGCACAGGGAGAACATGCAAACTCCACACTAAAACGCCCGAGCTGGGAATCGAACCCAGGACCTTCTTGCTGTGAGGCGAACGTGCTAACCACTACGCCACCATGCCGCCCATGTTAGCTTATATTGTTATAGTAAATAATTTGTTATTGTCATTATTATTATCGCATGGAAAGATTTTTGTGCACAGTTTGTGTGTCTTATGTCTGTGCTTTTGTACATCATGAACCAGGAAGACTTAAATGTATATAAATATAAACTCCCAGAAAATGCTGGATGTTTCGGAAACATGGACAAGCGTGGTGTTAACGATTTTATTATCCTTGTAAATTTTACTTGGCTGACTCATCCTAAAATGTCATTAATAGTGGTTTAAAAAATGTTTATTGCAGGTGTAATGAATGAAATGGATCATTTTCTCTCATCACGTTTAAAACTAGCGATGGGACATGTAAATCTGTGACTTTGAAGCAGGTGTCATGCGCAGCTACATATGAAGTATCGTTCTCAGATAAGCATGTGATCGATGATGGATGAAACCTCACGCCCATAGATTCACACCATTGATTCACTTGGCAAGATATTCAGTTGTTGTTGTTGTTATTATTATTATTATTATTTTTAATATCTATCCTTATTCAACAGACCAGTTGAACTGAAGATATTATGTGTGACAAAAAAAAAAATCTGAATGAACTGTTGATGGGACACCAGTAAGTGTCTCTATTGACATTTGAAGCCTTGAGAAATGAATCACTTTTCGATACACTGAGTTGGAATGTTTCAAAGCTTAGAACTGCTTAAACTTAACTATGTTCTAGTCACTACTTAAAACCTTTCTTTTTGGAATGAATGAATGAATAAACAAACAATCAAATAAATAAATAAAATTTGGATTGACACTCAGGAGTCACTGGACGCACCGATGCGTCCGAATCACATGGGCGGTTTAAGATGACATAGCAGGAAAATGCGGTCTTTCTGAGTCTCCGTTTCAACTTAATAATTTAATAATTTTAACTTCCTGCGCCTATTGTGATGTCAGCCAATAAACCCCAAGACAGTCTGCAGGTAAATGCTACCACAAGTGGACCACAGGAGGAGTAACACATCATGGAAATGTTAGTTCTGAATTGTTACATAATTTGTACATTTACAATTTATATTTGCTTTCCAAGTGGTAAAAATGGTTCGTTAAACATGCTTGTGTTTTTCACAGTATAAAAATAACCTTTTTTTAAAATGGATTTTGGGGGGGGGGGGGTGCATTGTTTTAGGTCCAATGGGTTAATACAGTATGTCAAAATAAAAAAAGTAACTGTAAGGTCACACAGGTGAGGTTGTGATGGAAAAAAATGACACCAAACAAGGCAAAGTAAACATGAAAGGTGAAATGTAAAGGTAAAACCGCGTTGGCTCGCGTTGTCATCCTCCGTCGTCACACTTACTTCTAATCCTCAACTGCTCCCTAACCAGTCAACTTATTTCAACAAAACTGTCACAGAATCTTATTCACATCACATGATTACTTTTGCATTAAATACATTTTGTCCTTTCCCATAGCAAAGCACTGCTTCTCAAGGGGATTTACATCACATCCACAGCTCCTACACCAGTGAAAGGATTTTTACCAAATGTTCAAGGAATCTTCACAACAATGAGTTTGTACACCTCAGATAAAATTTTTAGTATTAAATCATTATTATTATTATTAAGAGCACCATACTTAAGAGAAATTGGTGTAGCATGGACCTAGCATCAAACATCGTGTCCGTCCATCCGTCTGTATGTGTAACGACTTCTACTCTATCTTCCCCTCCAAACTCTTACTTCATTCAAGCCATAAACTAAAATACACTTTTTAACGGTCTAAACAGAGGTGTATGTGTCATATGCAGTAGGTATGTTAATTTTTTTAGCTGGTAAAATAAATCATTACTGCACTTTCACACAATATCAAAACTTTTTGGAATGGGCGGTCATAACGAGACGGTTAACTGACATTACATCATCGATGGCATCATCAAAACTAATTCACACTGAAACCCTTAATCAGGAGGTCATTTTTTCAGAGCTCTGTTTTTAGGCTGTGTCTAAATCTTTATATTATAATATAGATTTTTCAATGCTAGTGGAAGTAGGCGGTGCAGGCGACACAAGTCTTCCCTGGAGGACTCATACATGTTCATTCTTTCTCCTTAATCAGGAACTGGGGGACAGAATGGTGGCACACCAGATACAGCACCTCACCTGAGTGGATGGTAGGTGTCACCACTTCTTTGCTTCCAGGTACATGAGTTCTCACAAACTGTATTTGTGATATTTATGCTGTTTATTCACTTTGAGTCACTAGATAACTGACCAATAATTAGATTTTGGGTTTCATTGGCAGTCATGGTCATGCCAGGTAGTGATGGGCGCTTTGTGAATAAAGCGTTCAAAAGAATCGATTCATTTAAATGAGTGAGCTGAATTGATTCACCAGCGCTTTGCTAATATTACTTTCTATGTTTACATAAAGTAGTTGGAATCACTCATTAAGACTCAAAGCTGGCGGAGGCAGAAGTGCTGTGTGACGCTCTGTGCAGCAGGCAGTTTCTACAGCTATCGCGTAGTGAACGTCATTTAAATGAGTGAATCATTGAGTGACTAAGGTGGGCCGAGTCGCTGAATCATTCAACGAATCGCTAACTCGCTGAATCACTCAGGAAAAGTTGATATATTAGTGGAAAATCTTTGTAATTTGCAAACTAGATCATTTATAGATATAGAAAATGGAAAAGAGAGAGTGAACGTTTCACTGTTCAGTGTGACACCTCTTCATAAGGCAGATAAATAAATAGCTCAGTGAGTTTACAGTATGTCTTGCAACCGGGTTTGTGCCTGGTAGTAGTTTTTTTTTTTTTGTGAATCAAATGAATCGATTCGGTGTCGTCAAACGAACTGAAATAATCGAGTTAGTTAAAAGAACTACCCATCACTAATGCCAGGTGGAATCATTGACATGAGGGGAAAGTTTAAAAGTAAAGAAAGTAAGAGAGGGAAAGAGAGATGTTATAATTACACCTCGTGTACTCGTATGTTCATTAAGTATTGTCTGACAGACTTTTTCTTCTGTTCAGGGAGAATGCCGCCAGAGAAATCCTAAAGTCACACCACGAGTAATCCGACACCAGCTGGGTTTGTAATTTGGCTTGAGATGAGAAGACCAGGGCGAATAATAAGAGTGAAGACTTTGTGTAACCACACTGCCAAAGAAAAGAAATCATTCTGAAGGTGCTCGTGTGAAGATCTGGAGAAGTCATTGTGGTCCGTGTGGTACGAGACCGTCGTGTGGCTCGGTGAGATGGAATCAGAGAAATACGACTGGCTTTAAGATGTCCAGCAGCACTTTGTTGGAAAGATTGTTTTTGTTAGGAGTAAATTATATCATTCCTGATGTGGATTGAAATTCACATCCATCCTTTTAGCTGGAAGCTTGTAGATATAGCAGTGAACATCATGTGGTCCTATTGTCAGACTGTTCAACTTCTGACCAGCCGCCATTACATAATCATTTTATATTTATATCAAGGTCTTTTGCATCACTTAATTTACCAACTGAGCCTGGACTCTATATCACAAAAGGGATAAAGTTGCCTAAAAGTACAATACACCTGATTCTGATAATGAAAGGAAAGTGGGGATAGCCCGGTGCTGCACTGGCTGACACTGTCACCTCATAGCAAGAAAGTTCTGGGTTGGGACCTCGGGGCTGCCTGGGACTGGGACACAACTTTCTGTGTGGAGTTTACATGTTTTTTCTGTGCCTGCATGGGTTTCCTCTATGTCCTCTGGTGTCCTCCCATAGTCCAAAAACATGCAGATCTGTTCAACTTACTATTCTTATTCATCTCTATGAAGGAACACGCCGTGTTCTGAGTGAACCCAGCCTCGATTGGCTTCCAACACTGACATTAGTGATAGATACTGGCTGGGTGGATGAAATGAATATAAAAGTAAGAACTTTGCATTCAAAAGATGTCCAAAAAAACAACAACCCCATAACAATGTCATGTGACATGTGTTGTCTTGTTAGTGCTGCTGAAAATACTGGGACTTCACCCTAATTTCAGCAGCACATTTCTTATTCTATAGTTGACTGAATATAAACAGCAGCAATAGCAAATAACTCAAATTTCTCTGCACGCTGTGGCAGTTGGTTCTTGTTTGTTTAGATTGTCTACCACATCAGACACATGCCTGTGAACTCCGAGCAAAAGCAAACAAGACTCTGCTGTTAAGATCAATAAATTAATTTTACAAATGAGTAATTGTCTTTATTTTGGAATGTCATTTTTTAAATTCTTATTTTAAAAGACGTTTTGTGGCGAGTGAGTATATTGGTTAGTGTTGGAGCTGAAGTAAGCACATTCACGATTTGTCTGAATATATTATACACAAATTTACCTTCCAAAACAACATGTAGCATTTACCATATTACTCCACAACTACAAATATACAATTGAATGCTCTCAGAACTGATAGGCAGGTCTTTTGGATCAGTTACTCTGGTGGTAGAGGTGGAGGCAGAATCATAATATGAACGTCCATCACGTTGGTACCTGTGAGACCTGGGAGGAGCAACCTGTGCCCCTTAGAAAGGGAGGAGTAAAATGTGAATGAGTCATTATTGTTAAGAAATCCATCAATGTCCAGTCCCTGACTTGTGGCCTCCGCTTCTATGTTGTGATCACTAACTGCTCCGGCTGCTTCGGTAGGGCCGTCCTGTCCATCTGTTCCGCCACTGAGAAACGCCGTCGGGCTTCTCTCTGCTGCCCTGCTGAGCTCGAGCCCCACCCTCAGGGCTAGCTCTTGGTTTCTTCCACCTCTGCCTTTCCCCATTAGTTGGACAGTGGGTTCACCTCCAGCCAACAGGCATGTGCCACGCCCTATTTCCTGCCGGTCCACTTCCAAATGTTTCAATGTACGACAAAGTGCCCAGCTTTCCACTCCAACCTCTGGCCCCAGTTTAAGAATCTGATCTCTGAGCTCCTTCCCTGGAGAACTGGTAAAGCGAGAGAGCAGTCCATAAAGTTTGGCCACAGTTTGGACATTACCGCAAACCCCTGGAGATAAAATGACTGGTTGAAGGCCTAATTCTTGTGCTTTACGGCTGGCGCACTCCAGAGCAATAGCATTGGAGCCAATCACAGCATTGAGAATGTCTACTTGCTGTGGTTGATCCTTCAGTCTGCTTCTCTGCTGGGAACCGGTTTGATTCAGAACTTCATTCACAGATGACGGGAGAGTGGAAGAAAGGTGGTAGGAGTTCAGGATGGCCCAGACATCTTCAAGTGGAGTCTCATTCTGTACTGTTGGGCCACTGGCTATGAGATCTACTGGATCTCCAATGATGTCAGACAAAATCAGACCCACCACCTAAAAGAAGAGACAAAAAGGAATTACATAATACTGGAAAAAGACCACAACCCCTGCATGTTGCACTGCTTTATAACGACAGTCAGGGATACATAGAAAGCAAACACTGCTATTCTACCCTGTGGTTTTATTTAGCAGGGCGTAAGAACCTCTGTGTGTTCTTCACCAACTTCTGGAAACAAACAAGTAACACCGCATTGAAAGTACCGAATGGAATGGAAGTACTGAATGTGTCCAATTTAAATTAAACACCAGACTGTTCGACTATACAGTTATTGATTCTCGCGACCAAATTTGAAATGATTACCTTCGGTTTCTGTTTATTTTTAAGTCTCCCCGGAAGCTGAATGTACGTACATGGATGTCATATTTGCTCACTTGTCTCGTTTAACATCCCGTTCAATTCTCGCCGCTCATGAGACCTCAATTTTTCAAGCTTGTCTGCTAAAATGTCGTCTGCTAACCATCTGCTTTAGTTAAACGAGTTTCTTTTTTTGGTAATAAATAATGTTTAACAACCAATGTAAGAGGAGTAGAGAGTGGATTTTATTTCACAAAGAGAGGCAATGATGGATGTATTGTAATATAGTGTTTGCAGACAGTAAATCTCAGCAAAGGGAGGAAACACCAGGAATCAAAATAAACATTTAATCAAACATGGCTTGAGTGTAGCAAACAGTGTCTTTCCACCTCACACACCACCACCCTCCACACCACCATTACCAACCATACCATCGTCACCATCCTTGTCTGATGTAAGTAATAAGTGCCTTTATTTATATAAAGCCCCCTATAACCTCCACTCACACCATCTCTACGATCAAAGCAGGAAATAAATCAGTACAAGATGTCGGGGGTAAGGCCATCAGAAGACCCCCTACAGTGCAACACTCCCAATGTTTCCAGATATGACATTAAAATACCTTTATAATTATATTATTATATAATTCCTGCGAGTAGTGTGACTTCTGAGCACAACTTCAGCTCTGCAGGAGACACCACGACAGGAAAGGGCAAGTTTGAAACCAGATAAAGTGGATCAGTGTTTTTTTTTGTTGAGGGAAATGCTGAGTAATGCTCTGTTGTTTGAACTTATACTGAAATAAAAATTATAAAAATCTGTTGTATAAATATCTCTTTCTTCAGTCGTCATATCTTATACTGCATTGATAAATATGGATAAATATTGGTATCGTTTCATAATTATCGAAAAATGGAATCGCGTAGTTCAATAGTTAATGATATGCAGCCCTAACAAATAATAGTCACAACGAACATAACCAGAGTTTAATCAATGTTTTTTCTTTATAAAAAGTAAACCAACAATCAGAAAGCATGAAGGAGAAAATAAGTTCACCCTATACGGCCTGCATAGAAAAGAGTTAAAAGTTTTTTAAATCATCTGTCTAATGGCTGCAGATCTTTACTCCAGATATAAAGCTGCTCGAATCAACTGGGAGCAATTTACACTTGAAGCACTTTGTGTGCATATTACATCTGTAAGAGTGTGACAGGAGTGTTTTTTTTTTTTTTTACACCACATCAGGTCTATTTTTAGCCTGCAATTAAGAATCTTTTGTCCTTTGTGGGAGATCTTTCCCTCTCCCGCTCACCGAAGCATTTCCTTTGTACACCGAGGCACAGTGTGAGACTGCTCAATTCAATCTCCGCAGATTTATCAAACTGATCTGACTTACTGAGTGAATGATTTCTGATTTACTTTGGGCAGAATTATTTTCAGTTAGAGATTTTAAAAAAGAGTGCAGCTTATTCATAAAACCTCCACCATCACAATATAAGTCGAGTTCATTAGGAAGTATCTTTCCCACGTGAATCCTGAGACAGTGGGGTGTGAGGTTTCTTGTCTGTGACTCTGTAGATGCTTATCCATTGTCCATGAACTTCAATGATGTTGTTTTGTAGTTTATGTGATGTTCAGGATTGATTTTCGGGTTTAACGCTTGTTCTTAATATGTGTACTTGTATAAAGGTCAGGTGTGTGGTGGGATTAGAAAAAAAAAACACCAGAAGCATCATTGGATATCTTTTCTTACCTTCCTAAATACCTCAAGAGCTTAACTATGCCCATACACAAGATTAGGGAGTTATGGCTTTCACTTTTAGAGTGAGACTGGTGGAAATGGCTCAGACACCTTACAGATGAAATTGCCCCTTTACTACGTATATAATCAGTGTGTCATCCCTGCAAGATCTGGACACTACACTGTCATCGATTACGTTGGATAGGTCAGGTCGTATGCATGCCAGATAAGGGGCTGGTGAAGACACTTCTCTGGTGTGGTAGCTGACAGGCCAGTGTGGTGGCCACCGATTGCTTGTATTTGTCTCAAAAGTGACAAAGACAGAAAGATTTACAATGAGGAAAAAAGGGAAAGACAGCATAAGGAAGCTAGAGGAAATTAATTGTGTTCCCATTATCTTTCTTTTCATATTTAGTGTATAATACCCGTGTCGGGCTCAAAGCGTTGTTGATGAAGAAGTCCCTGAGTATTAAACTCTTACCTTGACCGATTTAATTAAACAGACTTTAGTCAAATCAACTTAACACTGACGTTTAAACGTAGCATCTATTTAAAGGGTACCTGTGGTGAATTTGTGTTACTAGCCCTTTAAAACGATCACGTATGGCATCAGAGGTTCCGTCAGGCAACGTCATTCCCTGCTACTTGTCAAGTACGTGCGAGTGCTGCCACACTACTATTACTACTAGGCATGCTGCCTTCTTCATTGGCTGCTCCGGTCCTTTTAGTGACATGAACTCGTTGTTTAGTCTTATTGGCTGGGCTGTGTGCAGCAGACACCAGTCTAAGATAACACATTATCAGTCAGTGCTGCATTGTGTGTCTCCAGGAAAATGGAGGAGTGCAAAGCGTACGGCTACACAAACAACAAGCGCAGAAACCGCGGAAAAAATAACATAACATCGGCACGGGGCTGTACTCTAAAAATGTTTCCTTTCGGACGCAATTCAGCATTCTGTAAAGACTTTAACCAGAGCTGCTAGCGGCGTGACCTCCAGGCAGAACTACTTGGCACAAAGGCCGAGCTTTTACGTCTAAAATCGGACGCTGTTTCTACGGAATTCCTTTATAAAATTCAAAGGATGACGACGGACGGAAGCAGCACCTTGTCAAAAGGAAACATTAAAAGGTATGAGCCTTTAGTACGTGGGGGAGTTGTATCGCCTAATGTGTCGCATGCTGCTTGTTTACTTGCTCTAGTCGATCCGGTTGAACGAGTTCACGTCACTTCCAGGGAAAAATGGTTGTTCCGCATTGGTTCAACCCCCTGCTAGTAATCCAAGGGATTAAAAAAAAAAACAGTTTTGTGCTTTTTATGGTCATTTATGTTAAAATAAGCTCTGTATCACTTAAATGTATTACGTTACACACAGATTATGCTGTAAGGATGAACAATACCGCTCCTCTTTAATAGCTTTGTTTTAAATGGAGACAGTAACATAGTCTTACTTGGGCAGGATATGCGCAACGGGCCAGGCCTCCACCTTTCAGCAGTGACACGGCTCGTCTCACTGTGTTTAACTCCTGAATCGTGGCCCCTGCAGCTGCAAGGCGGCGTGTCAGTTCCTGCTTTTCCTGTAAGGTTATTGGTGGGACTGGAGCAGGTAGTAAAGCAGAGCCACCACCTATGAAAAAACACACAGAAATGTCAATGTGTGGCACAGTGGTGTAGTGGTTAGCATGTCCGCCTCACAGCAAGAAGGTCCTGGGTTCGAGCCCTGGACTCATCAAGGGTGTTTCGGTGTGGAGTTTGCATGTTCTCCCCATGCTTGCATGGGTTTCCTCAGGGTACTCCTGTTTCCTCCACCAGTCCAAAGACATACACAGTAGGCTAACTGGCTGTTTCACCTTTCTCCTAGATGTGGGTGTAAGAGTGAATGGTTTTGTGTGTCGGCTGAGAAAGGTACCAGCCTCCCCGTGACCTTAATAGGATCGAGTGGTTTGGAAAATGTGTGCGTGAGAACTGTCTACAGTCTCCATTTGTATTTTATTCAAGAGGAAAGGGGACGCTGTTTTAAGCATACATCTAAAATGAAATTGTATTTAGGTAGTAAACACGTGGGTGGTACGGTGGTGTAGTGGTTACCACGTCCGCCTCACAGTAAGAAGGTCCCGCGGTCGGGTGTTTCTGTGTGAAGTTTGCATGTTCTACATTAGGCTAATTGACTGTTCCAAATTGCACCTAGATGTGAGTGTGAATGGTTGTGTGTGTGTGTTGGCCCTCCGATGGACTGGCTCAGGGTGTATCTCGCCTTCCCCCCCCCCGAGTTGGTTGAGAGAGGCTCCAGCTGCCTCATGACCTCTACTAGGAATAAGCAGTTTAGCAAATAAATGATGGCAAACATGTTCTTAGTCACAGTTATGGTTGATGCTTGGACGCTGATTATAGAAGTGAGATTGTACCTGATATGAGGACAAGCAGCAGATCTTTCTCAGTAAGATTGCTGGCGAGTTTTCGGATGCTCTCCGCCGATGTTTGAGCATCTGCGTCGGGCAGGTTGTGTTTAGCTCCTTCCATCACTTTGATTTTACTGCTGGCGTCTAGTAACATATTCCTGAAATTACAGACTAGATATCAAAGGCTGTATTAACACTGTTAAGCGTTTAAAACTGTAAAGATTTCCCAGCATCCCACTCCATGAGATAAATAGTGAGGTAGATCCTAACTCAATATTTTAAACTGTAAACCATGTATAAATTGGACACCTACTGCTTCCCGTGACGTCGCAGTGTTTCCTGAATTCCATGAGGCACACTGACTATCCCTTGAACCAGATGATCTCCCACAATCCTCTCTGCCTCTGCAGCCATCCCCAATACAGCCTTCCCAAACCCCACCAGATGCAGGTTACGCTGGAGCTTGAAACTGTGCTCAGCGCCCACCACCAGCTCATCGCCCCGGCGCTGGAGAGCTCTGCGTACCACGTTGCCCGGCTGCACTCCCTCTACAGCAGCAGCAAAGATAGCACGAGCTTGCACTTCTAGTGAACACATGCTTCTGACCCCAAGAGGGCTCCACTGCAGAGCACTGCGAGAGAGTATTCGGACGTGGGCCATGGACCAATGAATTCCTCAACACTGGCTTGAAAAAGACTCCTCCTGATGGTTTAAACAATAAAAGTACAAGAGAGTAATGATTAATAAAATGGAAAGATATGTTATTGCACAGCCCTGATGTTAACACTTATATGATACAGTAGGTCTGTAGTGGAAACATTGCAAATCAAGGAGCTTGCATATTCATTATATAACGTATATATTTAAATACTACTACCAATAATAATAATAATAATAACAATAGTAATAGTAATATTCATTCGTTCATTCATTTTCTAAACCGCTTATTCTTAATTAGGGTCACGGTGAGGCTGGCGCCCATCTTAGCCGACCCTGGGTGAAGGTGGGGTACACCCTGAAGAGCTATCGCAGGTCCGACATACACAAACATTCACATTCTTACTCTTACCTAGGGGTGATTTGAAACAGCCAATTAGGCTTATGTGCATGTTTTTGGACTGTGGGAGGAAACCGGAATACCCAGAGGAAGCCCACACAAGAACGGGGAGAACATGCAAGCTCTACACAGAAACGCCCCGAACCTGGTAAATTAACATGCTAACTGCGCCGCCCAATAAATATAGCTTAACTGCTTAATTATAAAAAAGACAACAGTATTGTAAAGGAAAGTAGAGGTAACATGAGACCGGAAAACCTGAGTCGCATAAAAGCACTACATCAGTGTAAAATTTCATCAAAATCCATTAAATGGTTTACGAGGAGTCGCACTTACAACTTTCCATGAACAGACAGACGGAGGGACAAATCTTGTTTGTTCGGTATAAAGAGCAAACAGCACTTTGATTTTTGTTTCATGGTTATGTCCCAGTCCCACTGGGCCTTTTTTACAGGGATATATTCCCGATGGAAACTGATGAGCCTCGTGAGGGATCTTGAGCACGTTCCCTGATGTATCTGCAAATATTCGGGAGCTTCGTGAGCCATACTGAATCATCGGGAGGCCTCAGGGTAACCGCGAAAAATTTCAACGTTTGCACTTTGTCGGGAAAACAGGACGCGGCGGCTTCCTAGGAGCTTCCCAGACACAGGTGGATAGTTCAAGGATGCATTCCTATATATTCTGCGAACTATTCATATTCCAGATGCATCCCAGAAACATTGGTTAAGTTTCGCCGAGGTATTTAAGAACCTTCGGTGAAAGTAGATTATTCAGCGAAAATTCAATTAGCATTCGGAGAGGTGCTTTGTTCCTAGCTCGATGATTGCCTAAATTCTACACACGCGAACACAGTAAAGACGTGTTATACAGGGATCACAGCATTAGTGCTGCCGACATACCACCCCGCAAACAAATGACTTCTCCGAAGTCTGAAAAGAAGATGCAACTGGGATGGTTCACAAGTTATCACATACACATCACCTAACCTTCTCGGACACGCCACCCTCCGAGTGTGAGTGTGTGCTCACTCTGGATGGGTTTAATGCAGAGCTAATATTTCCCCTGTGGGATTGAAAAAATTATATCCAAAAAATAAATAAATAAACAAAGGCAGTACAGCGACGAAAATTACTAAGCTTTTTCATGCACACACAGACATATGGGCTAACAGTGATTTATAAATAAATACAAATATTAAGCAGCACCCTAATCCCCACTGACCTCTATAGTATATAATAAAATAGTTTCTCTTTCAGGAACTTACCGACACCACCGGTGGTAATGAAATGCACTTTTTCTAAGTGACACAAACAAGGAAAACTTTGTACTCAAGCAGTTTAATCTGTCTGTGTCCAAACTGCATGTCATTAAACCTGTTTACTGAGTGAACAATAATTGACTGGCGTTGGCCATGAGGAGGGTTGAAACATTACCTCATCATCACTGAAGGCCTCATCAACCACTACACAGCATGACTGAGGGACAGAAACAAACAGAAATAAAGCATGTTTAACACTGTACATAGTATCTTTAGCTTAACTTCAGCACTAGGCATTGCTATCAGTCTATATGCACATTTAAAAAATTCTAATTTATTTGTCACATACAAAATCATACACAGTACAATATGTAGTGAAATGCCATTAAATGTCCTTTAATTTGAAGAATAAAACTATCAATATCAAGAAGAGAAATAACAATAACAATAACTATTTAAAGGTCGAATATAAATATAAAAATGTAAAATATAAAATAACAATATAAAATAAAATATAAAACATAACAATATATATAAACTAAAATAAAATATGAAATAAAATAATGTAAATCTTATATACTATATATTACCTCCGTGGTGAAACGTCATAGTTTGACATTTTAAACAGACATAACTCAGTATTTATTAAGTACTGGATCAGTCCTAAACATTACTGGAGGAAATCAGTAATGTTGGGTCTCTGCAGAAATTCACTATCAAGATCTTATATCAGCCAAAATATCTTTTTCCTCTTGTTTAGGGAATAATATTACATTATAGAATAATACTACAAAAGAGCAGAATGTGTAGATTTGAGAATATTTGCCTTTTACTTCTTACTTAGTTTTTCTTGCTTGTTTTTTCATGCAGTTTAAGTTTAGTTGGTCTGGTTTTTCAAAACCTTTTCAATGGGCAGCACGGTGGCGCAGTGGTTAGCGTGTCTGCCTCACAGCAAGAAGGTCCTGGGTTTGATTCCTGGACTCGAGTGTTTCTGTGTGGAGTTTGCATGTTCTCCCTGTGCTTGTGTGGGTTCAGTCCAGTAGGCTGACTGACAACTCCAAACTGCCCCTAGGTGTGAAATTTAGTGTGAATGGTTGTGTGTGTGTTGGATCTGCGGTGGCCTGGCGAGATGTTCAGGGTGTACCCCGCCCTCGCCCAGAGTCGGCTGAGATGGGCGCCAGCCTCCCCGCGACTGGGGCAGGTTAGAAAATGAATGAATGAATGCTAGCATATGCTGGGTCAATCCGTTATAGTGTAAAGGCCACTTAAGTAAAGAGGCGGACAAAGTGCGGCACCCATCATGCATCATCCCCACCGTACGAGCCTGTGGGGGCAGTGCTATGTTCTGGGGTTGCTTTAGTTGGCCAAGACGAGGTTCAGCATCATTATGTGCTTAAAAATGAAGTCAGCTGATGACCTGAATGTACTGAATGAGCAGGTTATCACATCAATGGACTTTTTCCTTCCCAGGTGGAATCAAAGTCAGATTTTTTTCAAAAATTACGCAATTAGCGTAACGTGCATGTCTTTGTACTGTGGGAGGAAACAGGAGTACCCAGAGGAAGCCGGGGGCTCGAACCCAGGACCAGGCAGACGCCTTCTTTCCTCTTTTTATTGAAGATTGATTCACTTATTCATTCAGTTTATGGTCTGTGGATCTCTGGGAATTCCTCATTGGAAATAGAAAACAGCAGCTAAGGATAATAAATTTATAAAAATTATAAAATGATCAACGACAATTACAAACCAGTACCATTTTTAAAATAACTGCACACAAAAACATCTTACAGTTTTAAGAAAATTAGGAAACGCTGAGGTCATCCGTTTATCTCCAGATAAAAGCGTCTTCCGGTCATGTTGTAAATAGACGTCACTTCCGGAACAACAAAGTGTCAAAATTAAAGCTTTAAAATTGGGAAGAAAAGAAGGCTAATTAAGAGTGGATTGTTTTTAAATATCAGATCAAGTAACTACAATTACTTTAATAATTAATATTAAATCAAACCTCTACGTTAATAAAACATTAATACACCGGGCCTGAAGAAAGTGATATTTTAGCGTATTTTGAGCAGCAATACAAACTGACCATGAGGTGGCGCTGTTGTAACACTTATCTTTATTCTGATCCAATTTGTAGGTTTTAATTACTAAATCAATGTATATATAGTGTTTATAAAAATTATTAATTTAATATTCTACTAAATAATTATATAATTCATCATTAATAATAATATTTACCATTAGTAATTTACTACCAAGGCATGTTTACACACACAGTCTCCGTCTTACTCCTTTCTCTCTAGGCCTCTTAATCCTGTTTGACTTTATGGTATACAGTTAATTACAAACTAATGGCACCATGTTATCTCACCCAGATTATCAGGGATTCCCTTTTCTGTGTCCAAGCGGCCTTTGCACTATAACGAATTGAAGAAACTAACAGATGCCCCAGATGAAGCAGCCGTCCCTCAGGCCAACATGCAAAGCTCTATCTCTACCGCCCACACCTTCACCTGAAAAAGCAGCTCTCCCAGTCTCAACTTTTCACAGAAACGTCTCTCTTACTTCATCCAATCCCTCAACTGCCTGCACATCCTCAACAGAACCAGTAGAGAAGCCCAAGAGACCCAGGGCCATGAAGAAAGAACTCTCTTGGGGTGGACGAATGAGTCCGTACCGGTACCTAGTTGCAATATTACCCAGGATGAACAAGACCTACCAAACAGTGCATACAGAGCTTTTCTGCAGCACACAGGCTGCTTGCTAGCATACGAATCACAACGTCATGTCATGTCATTTTCTGAACCGCTTAATCCTAATTAGGGTCGCGGGGAGGCTGGCGCCCATCCCAGCCAACTC
>JAOUQZ010000016.1:7047545-7058462 GCA_028564935.1 Neosilurus hyrtlii | reverse complement strand
TACACCACCACTTTTGTGTAAAAGGGCTCCTAATAAAAAGTAAAAAAAATACTTCTCTATAATATTTTGGTGAAAATGCATTGAACAATGCTGTTGTAGGCAAGAAGAACCAAAAAAATTATATATATGTATATATATATATAAATAAACTCATGTCATGCATCTGATTTAGAGTTTTTAAATTAAAATTTTTTTTTACATTTTCATGATTGAGGCTCAAAGACAACAGCATAACAGAGGAGCGGTGATAAATCAGCAAGAATCCATGAGGTCACATCCTACACATTCAGCTGTGTTAAGAACATCTTTTCCTTCTCTTTTGGCAACACTACAAAACAACAGCCTGAAAAATCTGTCAATTAGTGTACCTCTCAGGCCCAGTCAGGTGTTAGTTCAAATGTTAACAAAGCCCTTGGGCTAATGTTGCATTTCAAACCTTTCACTAGTTTGACACTTAACCGTGAAGTGAAACAGCACCAAAGCAGCAGCAGTGCAGAAGCACTAATGTCTCACTACTGAAACTCCTCCATGTGCCTTTTGTTATGACCATTATGATAGGTTTATATATTTACAATTTTTCCCCCACAACTTTTATAACTTTTTACATTAGTGGTCAGCTTCAGTGTAGTTATGGTAAGTCCAAAAGTCAACTACTCCGAATGGTATATTCTGCAGGTTATAAGAAATTGGACTATTGAAATTATTCATCGTTGAATTATGTGTTCAGAAAGGTATTCAAATTTTCAAAGAGCAAGGACCGAGCACTGTGTTCCTGCCAAGTATTTCCCCACTGATTCGCCTCTCTTCAAATAGATGTGCTGCATTGCAGCTATCTGAAAAAAAATCAATGTCTGTATGAAATCACTCTTGTTCTTGACATTAATTAAAGCTTATTGGGCCTCAGTCATTAACCATTCTTTGGATTCTTTTATTTTTTTTTACCATGTCAAGCTTTTTAAATAGGCGGCACGGTGGTGTAGTTTTTAGCACGTCCATTCATTCATTCATTTTCTGAATCGCTTCATCCTAAGTAGGGTCATGAGGAGACTGGCGCACATCTCAGCCGACTCCGGGCAATTGCAGTGTACACCCTGTTTAGCTCGCCAGGCCATCACAGGGCAGAAACATGCTGACGGCATCCCAATGGCCTACTCTTTACAAACAACAGCAATGGTTCTTTTACATGCCTCTCACCACTGAGAGTGAGAGACATGGATGGCCATTGTTAACCGAGTTAGCTGCACTTTTGGTGGTGGGGTGTTTGGCAGCAGTGACAATTCAGTAAGCCAGCACCCTACCACCGGACCACCACTGCCCAAACTGTCTGCTTTGATATAGTTTGTAAGCATGTGTAAATCACAGGAAATCAAGGGCCCATTAACTCACCAGCAAATTGAACAATTAAAAAGAATCTTTCTCCTGTTAGGATTGAGATATGACCCTATTTCTTGTTATCTGTGTGCAGTTTAATGCATAACCTAACAATGTCATGACATTATATGTGTATATATGTATGTATGTGTGTGTGTGTATAAGGTTAGTGCACTGGTGAACAGAATAGCACCATTTTAACAGTGTAACTCATAAAACATAAGCTGGATGAATTGATATAATTAATATACATGTTTGGACCTGTACGCAGCTGAGTGTATTAGCTTACATTTTACAATTGTTAGAAAATTATAATTAAAACAGACAACCGTTCTGTAGTTACACATGTCTGATATTATACAAAAGAAACTGTCTACAAAAGATTTTTATTCTGCATAAACTTACTTGTCTGCGATGGCCTGGCAAGCTGTCCAGGGTGGCAGGCATTTTTAGATCAGAATATCAGGGTGAGTATTACGCGAAAAGAAAATATTACATGGTGGCACACGGAAGGTCCTATCCTGTACTTTTATTACTAAATTATCTGGCTGTTTATACAGAAGTGCAATGTAGGTGTATTTATAGCAAGCAATCTTTTTCATGTGAGCTGGATGCTGTTTATTACAATGGAACATTTGGTCAAATTTATGCATCACATAAAGGTTAGATTGACAATAATCCTAGTTTACTGTGTGGGGATTAGTAGGTCCGACTCACAGCAAGAAAGCCCTGGGTTTGATTCCTGGGCTCGGCATTTATTTGTGGAGTTTGCATGTTCTCCCTGTGCTTGCATGGCTTTCCTTCGGGTACTTTGGTTTCCTATCGCAGTCCAAAGACATGCACGTTAGATTAGTTGGTTGTTCCAAATTGCCCCTAGGTGTGAGTTTGAATGTTTGTGTGTGTGTTGCCCCAGTGATGCGACTGGCAAACTGCTCAGGGCATACCCCACCTTTGCCCAGAGTTGGCTGAGATAGACTCCAGCCTTCCTGTGAGCCTCTTAGGATTAAACATTTCAGCAAATGAATGAAATTAGGATTACTAATATAATTTCATGGGAAATCTCAATATCTCTGCGTTGGCCTGGCGAGCTGTCCAGGGTGTACTCTGCCCTTGCCCAGAGTTGGCTGAGATGGGCGCCAGCCTCCCCGCAACCCTGAATAGGATTAAGTGGTTTAGTAAATGAATGAATGAATCTCAATATGTGTTCTGAGGACATGTCATTAGAAGTAATGTTGCCCATAATTAGACTGAAAAAACAAAAACAAACAGATCTGTCTGAGAAACAGCAGAAACTTTAGGGGATATAAAATCAACAAGCGGGTACATCCTTAAAAAAGAAGGAGTACACTTGCAATTTAACACCAAAATACCTAGAAAACCATGGAAGACAACAGAACTGGATGACCATACAGTAGAATTCTTTCCTTAGTGAAGGAAAACCCATTCACAATGTCCAGTCATGCCAAAAACAATCTTGAGGAGTCAAAGTGTATAATCGCGAGATGCTTTCATTAATGTAAATAAAGATTTAACTCAAGATGCAAAACCACTGATAACACTTAGAAAGAAAAAGAGAAAGTCCAGATTAGACTTTGCTGCACAGCCTAACCAGTTCTGGAACACGATTTTTGGATAGATGAAACTAAAGATTTGTACTATTGCAATGGGAAAAGTAAGGTATGGAGAAGGAAAGTAAGAGCTATTGATTCAAAGAATAAGCATTTGACATCATCTGTCAAACATGGGGACATGGGTATGTACGGCTGCCAGTGGTACTGGTCACTGGTGTTTACTGATGATGTGGGTGCATGAAATCTAAAGTTTATAGCGCTGTACCTTCTGCTCAGATTCCATTAAATGCTGCAAAACTGATAGGAACTTCACATTATAAATGGATAATGACCCAAGACAGACAGCAAGAAATGAAATGTTCTTAAATGGCCAAGCTAGTCAATGCAACTGAGCATGATTTTCACTTACAAAAGACAAAGCTGAAGATCAAAAGACCCACAAAAAACAACGACTGAATGTGGCAATGGTAAAAGACCTGGCAAAACATCCTAAGGAAGAAGACTCAGCATTTTGTGATGTACATGACTTCTTGATTTCAGGCGGTTATTGGCTGTAAGTATTAAAAACTATTTAGAATTGTTAGTTTCTCAAATTACTGCTGAGCCTCTGAAGTAGTGGACTCTGTATAAAATGGCTTTAATTTCTAAATGGTTGATATAATATTTTTGTTAAACCCCCTTAAATTAAAGCTGTAATTTTACACTTTATTTTAAAATACAGTGGTGTAAAGAGGCAAAACTACAAAAACTGTGACACTGTTCAAAAGTTACCTTACTGTATGTATTTGTAGTGACAATGAGAAAATGTATGAAATGTTAGCACAACCTATACTGCAAAACTTGCATTATATTCCTTATAAAATATGAATTGCCTTGCTAATGGTCGATCAATAGTTTCTATATGAGGAGGACAACCAGGGTGGCCTTTCTTCCAGAACTACTAGTCCTTCTGACTGTAACTGTGACCTCACATATGTAACATATAAAAGTCATCTGCTACTTCAGGGCTCAGCAGCACAAATAACTCGTCAGTGTAACTCAATGTTAACTCTGCTGCATGCCAACATAGACAAGCCAAGTCAATGATGAATATCAGCACATTAACACTGAAGTTTTCATGATGAGGCTGTGATATACCACAACATTTTATAGCCCATATTGGTGAGGCCATGAACACAAGGTGGTAAGGTGCTGGGTAACTGCCCCACTGTCAACGAGTTATCACTGCTGTCCCCCCAGTGCAGCTAACTGGGTTATCAAATGTCGGCCATGTCTCTCACTGTCTATGGTGAGAGGCATGTAAAAGAACCATTGCTGATTTTCGTCAAGAGTAGGCTGCATAGGCGTCAGTGTGTTTCTGCCCTGCAATGGCCTGGCGACCTGTCCAGGGTGTACTCTTCCCACGCCCAGAGTCAGCTGAGATGAGGCTCCCTGTGACCCTAATTAGGTTCAGAAAATGAATGATGAATGAAAAATCTAATAGCATGCACATCAATGAGCACATAGCTCCAGAAAAAAAATGCACCCTGGTAGAACTAGGCCTCTCTGACAAACAAACTGCATTCCGAGAAGTAGAAAATACTATGGATTTATTTATTAACCTGGAATATGTAAAAGAAAATCCAAAGTGCACAATTATTCTAAATCAAAATGTAATGTTTGATTTTTATTTCTTTAAAAAGTTTAAATTATAGTTGATACAACATTACAGAATAATTGCTAACATCATTTAATAGACAGTATCTCAAGTCTAAAATCATTTCGTCAGCTTACACTGTAGTCCATGGACAGAATTCTTAATATATATCAGTAAGCAACAGATAAACTGTTTTACAAAAGAGAGAACAAAATTTTACATTCTATCCAGATACTGCCAAAGACATTTGTACAGTACTGGATCAAATTGCTATAGCATCAACTGACCCAAAAATAATCTTTGACAATATCTATGCCGTGCTATTAAAATATGCTGAACATAAAAAAAGCACAGCTACTAACATTTCTCAGAAACTAAACGAAGCTGCAATATTAAGCTAAGGAGGAAAAAAGTAAAATGCTCTACTAAAATATCTAAATCATTAGTCCATTTACACTGCCAATCAAAAGTTTCTGAGTCCCTCAATTAAAATTCTTGGTTAAAAGTAGTTGGGTTCACGGTAAATTCTTTACATTCAGAAAATATGAGCAAGAAATTGGTATAAATGAACAGAGAAGAATCTATATCACTTTACTTAGGGGGAAAACCCTCTAATACTCTAATTAGGCACTTGTAGTAGAATTTTTTGTGGGGAATTTTTAATGATTATTTTGACATTCCGGGCCATTCCTAAAGAAATTTTTGCCAATCCTGTGAACAACCCGAACTCAATCTGCTTGTTACTGCAGACTAATTCAGCCAGCTCTTGCAATTTGTGTTTTAAAATTTTGTCCTGTCTTCCAAAATTTTCCAAGGAACTTATTTCCCAAAATATATATACAAGTGATTTATTCAAACGTAACACATACTGAATACTAACAAAAATCAAAGCTGTGCCATGTGAGTTCTTGGTATGGCCCCAAGATAATCAGTGTGGCCTAGCTTTAGTCCTATGAGCTTCATAACTGATTGCCTGCTCCTGCGCACACAAAGAAAAAAATGACCTGCCCCCACAGTTTTTTTGTGTTCTGTGTCCTACAGGATTCCAGTTTTGATGTACACCTATATATAGGCTTATAGTCTTTGGCTGGTTTACCAACCAAGTGCACCTGCCTTTTATAAACATTATAACGAAGATAAAAGCACATGTTTAATTCTGTAAAAATGTAATAAAACCCCAAAACAATTTCACGTATTCCAACTTTTGAAAGGCAGTGTAGTTGTTACCAATAAGCAAAGCAGAGAATAATTCCACTTTAATTTTGCACAAATCAGTAAAACAAATCTCTGTGCTCCAACACCCCCCACCCCCAACCCCAACCCCACCCCCACCCACCAAAAAAACAGTTTGGTGAACTTCACCACATGTAATAGCTTCTTGTTGTGTCAACCTGGTTTGGCTTTGACTCCAGTGAGTTATCTTTGTCCTTTTCAGTGTCTACGTCCCACAGATTGATGAGAGGAGGGTATAATTCATTAAGAGGAATGGAAGATGTTTTCTGCATGTACTTTTTGAGGGAGTGGTGGTAATTCTTCCTTTTCCATCTCCTGGCAATATAGACAGTGATGAACCCCAAGCTGATAATAGTCAGAACTGTACCCATTACAGCCGCAAGCGCTGTGTTGGTGCCTTGATCAGATATTTCCACAGCGAATGTGGAATGCTTAGTTGTAACATTTACACATGACTTTTGAGTTTGTTGGTGGATATTGGAAACTGAGAGACAGACCTCATATTCAGTAGCTGGTTGAAGGTGTGTCAGATTATACTCATGGACATCTACAGGGACTCTGGCTGTGTAAGTGATATGGGGGTTGTCAATCTTCATGGTAGCTGAAGACCACTTGAGGTTAGAAGTCATTACGTTGGAGTTTACCTTCCAGGAGACCAGTACTGAGTGAGACTCTGTCTGTTTTACATAAATTTTCATAAGCTGAGTACTGTCAAGGAGAGTACCATTAACCCGGATTGAAGTCACCCGAGTGTCAGCACCCTCTATATTCTGAGCAACACAGGTGTAGCGACCAGAATCGGCAACCTGAATGTATGATATATGTAAAGTTCCAGCATTACTCAGGTGGTACTTTTCAGACACAGTATCCATCATGACCTTGTTACCGAATGGCGTCACCCAGTATATTTCTGGTTCAGGCTCTGCCATTGCACGACAGTCAAGATCTACGGACATGCCAATATCTAGGTTAAGATGGTTAGGAAAGGTATCGTGGGATATCATTGGGAGACATTGCTCAGCAGATTCATGTGAAAGTACCTCTCTCAATGGCTTGCCTCTGACCTCGAGTGGCATTGCACAGTACATTGAAAGTGGTTCCATAAAACGTATGGTGGTCTTATTTGAACACATCCATTGGATGACACAATCACACCGCAGTGGGTTGCTGTGAATGCTAATCTCACGCAGGTTGGGTAAAGATTCTACGGTTGCCAGGTAAACAGAGTTCAGAGCATTATTGTTGAGCATGAGACTCTCAAGGGATGGTACATCCCGGAATGCCATTCGACTAATGTACGAGAGCTTGGGGTTAGTGGTGGCCTCAAGTTTGGTCAATTCTGGCAGATTATCCAGGGCAAAACGATCAATTGACACAAGCTCTGCCATATTATTAATGCCAAGTTCTTTAAGCCTTAACATGTTTTTAAAGTCCCCTTCCTGAATTTTGTGTACAGGGTTTTTATTCAAATCAAGAAATTTCAGGTTTGGTAATTTCTGTAGAGCATTCTGAGGAACATTTCCAAGTTTATTATCATAAAATGAGAGGCTCTCAAGATTGTCCAGTCCAATAAAAGCATTGCCGGGTATATCAGTAAGTTCCATTCCTGCTAGTACCAAACTTCTAAGGTTAACAAGAGGTTTAAAATTCAGATCCAGAATACCAACAACAGGATTTTCCCCAATCATTAGGATCTCAAGGTTAGGGGTTGATTCAAACCAACGGCTATCAATAGCCTTAAGCTTGTTTGAGTTGAGATGTAGCCTTAGCAAGTTGCGTAAACCAGAAAATGCATTAGGTGCAATTAAACTAATTTGATTGTGGTTTATATAAAGCTCTTGAAGGTTAGTAAGGTCCTGAAGGCTGAAGTCAGGCATCTCAACAATCTGGTTCTCCTCCAGATGGAGTGTGGTGAGCTGGGACATGTTGGTCAGGCCTATGTCATGAATGTTGGTAAAGTTGTTTTGTGAAAGATCTAGTTCAGTCAGGTTGAGCAACCGCTCCAGTTCCTCACTGGTCCTGCCAATGTAGTTACTCTGCAACAGCAGTACCTGTGTGTCACTTGAAAGATTTCCAGGGATGCGTGTAAGACGAAGGTCATTACAGTCGACAGTTATAGCTTCCCTGTAGGTAGACTGAGGTGTGAACCATGGCCGGATTTCACACACACATAGTTGAGGGCATTCAGTAGCTTCAAGAGATGAGAATGAAAGTAACACCAGCAGAAAAATGAAGCAAGGCTGAGCAACACAGAATACTGTCCTTATAGCCATTTTAGCTACTTTGATCAAACAGAGGTTCGATTTCCCAAGAAACAAAAATGTTTGGACTGTATGGTGAAATTTTCATCAAATGTTCAAGAGTGTAGTGACATCAAACTTGAATAAGAGTGGGAAAAAAAATTCAAAGTAATAGTTTCCCAATATACGTCCTATAGACTCCACCTGGGTTGTTTTCGTCTCTCAGTCAGATGTGGAGGCGGTGCAACTGGATCTGGAAGCAAAAGAAAAAGCTCTGTTAGAATACAGGATACATCAACAGAGATGGTATGAGAGATTATATAAAATAAAGTTTCTCAGAAGTTAAAAGAAAATATGTTGGTGTTATTAGGTGTAGGGAACACTAAAACAATGAAAAAGTGAAAATCCAAGGTACTCTTTTTGTCCAAAAATATAAAAAGCAATTATTTCAATGGTTATATTGTACATGTAAAGTGAATTGTGCAGCAACTCAAACGTGACAGCGCAGACAGCCTTCTTTAAGGTGCACTCCTCAAACAAACATATTCCCCTTTTGTGTAGGATATCATTACTACATACACTGAAGTGACATATGGGTCTGATCACAAAACTTGCACATTTCCTACTAACCCAACCTTTCAAACTTAAATATTTCCATGTCCAAGTCTATTTGTTAATCACTGCGTCAAAATCTTTTGTGCATGCCTGGGAGACAATACCATTTCAAAATATGTACATATGGTGAACACAATTTTTTTTACATAAAGTAGGTCCATTCCTAGTTTACAACCTTTTCACACTCAATTTGGTGACAAGTGAAAGACCTCATTACTTTCACGTTCTGCTGTGCCTCTGGTAAGGTTTCCACAGGTCCAATAACAACATGAAATGGAGCACAGGTGCATGCACAGCGAACCACGGAATTTCCATGTGTATTGCAAAATTCGTAACTGTGCACCAGATTTTTTTGCAACAACTTTTCCTGTCCATGTTACATAATGTATCTTGTGCACCCACCGATTACTGATAGATAATAGACTAAAGTTGAACATGTCAAGCACTATAAATTGGCATAATGCTTTACATGTTCAACTTTACTCTATTATCTATAGCTAAAATAGGTTTGAACGGACTACGCTGAAACCTGAACAGCCATAAACACCTCACCAAGAATATTGCTGCAAGATCCAAAACTCTACACAGCACAAATTGTCTCTAACCTCTGCCTCTCATCTCCTTCCCACAGAAACAACAGGCCTACGACTGTCTCTCCTCTGACTAAGTTTTGCCTAAATTATTGTTGATTGGTGAACTCACTGGCTCGATTACAATAAATTGTTAAACCAACTTCCTTTGCCTGACCAGGTTTGTATCAAACATTTCTGGAACTCATGCCAGTCTGTCACAAATATTAGTGCCACTTTTTAGAAGGCCATTTTTACTGAAATAAAGCTATTTTAGCAATTCTGCATTGAATATAAAATACAACTTTTAACCTATAAAGCACTTAATGGTCTCGCCCCACATTATCTTAACAAACTTCTACATGCCCACTTAGATCAAAAAGTGCAGGCTGCTTACTGATACCTTGAATAATGAAGAATGGTAGAGCTTTCTCTTACTAAGCCCCACAGTCTTCCAGTTAATGTTCAATATGCTGTCTCTGTTTTTAAGACTAGGCTGAAAACTTGTTTAGTCGAGCATTTTGTTAACAGGCTTTTATTTAGGTAACGGAGCAGATCTGGGTGTTCTCAGGCATAGAGAGTTCTGGTAAACTGTGATCTTGGTATGCTGTCACACCCTCACCCTCACATGCTCACCCAGTTCTTTTGACAGAGGAGTGGCTGATTGCCTTTTTTTACAGGGTACCCTCATGTCTGACATCCTTCTGGTTCTCTCTTTTTAGTTATGCTGCCATAATCAGTCATGCCGGAGTCCCTGTTGCACTCAGCTCTAATAAACTCTCTTCTTTATCCATTACACTGTTATGCACATACCTGACAACACCTCTCTCTCTCTCTCTCTCTCTCTCTCTTTCTGTGTTTGTGTTAAGGTACACGTGCTACTTCTGAGATACCTGTGAACCTGGGACCTCATGTACAAAGACTTGCATGGAATTCTTACTGAAAAATGGCGTACGCCTAAATCCAGAAAGCGTCGTACGCACAAAAACTTCAGATGTATTAATCTGTGCGAACGCATGAATCCAGGCACATTTCCTTTGAACATCCGAATCAGCGTGGAATTGAGCGCACATGTAGGAGTATCCGATCACCCCCAAGCTCACAGCCCTGTAAGATAGAGGTTCATGTGGAAATGTGTTCATGCCAGTACAAGGAAGTTAATATCCAAGACTTTAACTCATGTTTAAATACGATTTATTTCTTTTTTAAAACAGACGGTGAGACAGAGGAGCCACAGACTCGGAGTTTCCTCCACCATCCGAGGCGGCTCTGGGTCACAGAAACTGGGGATTCCTGCTGCCCACCCGACTGGCCGTGTCCTCCCCGCGCTGTGCAATTGGTGACATAAATGACCGTCTGCTCACAGGCATCCACATAAATATCAGAGACTCAATAAATGCACTGATGAATGGTTGAAATCACCCATCGCGCTCAGTGCGAGCTTGTAGTTCCGAACAATGCTGTTATGAATTGTGTGTTGAACCAGGAAACCTCGTCACACCGTTAGTTCACTGCATTTGTGCATTACATGTGATCAGTACAGTGATGGAATGAAAATGCTTCCTGTTGATATAAATTCATCCCGTGATGGCGCTTTTATAGCAATGTGTGCAGTGACAGCGCCGATTACATTATGAAAACCGGCTCTCGCTACAAAATGCGCTTTAATCAACTCTGAGGAC
>JAOUQZ010000016.1:7019287-7030470 GCA_028564935.1 Neosilurus hyrtlii | reverse complement strand
AGAAACGCCCGAGCTGGGAATCGAACCCAGGACCTTCTTGCTGTGAGGCGGACGTGCTAATCACTGCGCCACCGTGCTGCCCATAGCCTACTCAATTTATCCAATTTTATTTGGAGAAATATCTTTCATCATTCATTTTGTGAAGCGTTTAATCCTATTCAGGGTCGCGGGGAGACTGGCGCCCACCTCAGCCAACCCTGGGCGAGGGCTGAGTACACCCTGGACAGCTCGGAGAAATATCAAGTGGTTTCATGGAGTTTCTCCTCAAACTACATCAAAATCTAAATATCATTTTTTTACACCAATGATTTTTGGTATAAACAAACAAACAAACAAACATTGAGACAGATGAGCAGCCTGCCTTGTGTCATTGTGAGGATAAGTGTCTGCATAACCTGAAAGCTGTAATATGCAGGTGCTGCTGTGGAAAATGCCTTTGGTTACTGTCTTACACCCACACACAAAGTAAAAACTATATAAAACATGTTATATATTTCACATAACTATGCCGCCTGTAGCTAGCTGAAATAGCAGAGATGGACTCTTTTAGAAGCCTCCGCAGCATTAAGAATGATGATATTACACTTAAGCTCACTGATAGAAATTATCGAGTAGTTATAATAAGATGAGTGTTAAACAGTGCTGTTCGTCAGCAGTGTTGCTCTCCTCTGTCCTGATTTCCCTGTGAGTGCTAAACTGAATCTTGATCAGTCCACAGGGATCTCGCTCAGCCAGGTGCTGTGGTTTCATTTTTTTCTAACCATGATTAGACGAAAAAGGCCTCAGTAATATTCAATACAGTTTGATCCACTTGGGTTTAAAAGCCCTCATTGCATTTTTATCTGCTTATCCAAGGTTTGGTTGGAGAGACAACAGGTCTGGCAGGGATAGTCAGGCATCCTGCTCCCTATTGACACCTTCCAGCTCCTCCTTTGGGATCCCAAGGTGTTTCCAGGCCAAAAAAGGATATATAATCCCCCAAGAAATTTTGGATCTGCCCCGTTTCAACATGCCTGGAAAACCTGTAAAGGGAGGTGATCAAGAGGCATGCGAATCAGATGCCCCAACCAATCAGATGGCTGGGCCATGTGCTATTTGACTTTGGGCCGAGCCGGGCAGAGACCCAAGAGCCCAAGCTCGACCATCAGGTGCTGGTGGTGAGCTCCCCCCCAAGCCTGACTCCAGGAGGTTGTGTGGTTTCCCTTTTCCAGGTGAGGTTAGTAAAACCTTTTGGTGCCGCTCCATCAAGGTCTAATAACTGCTTTTTGTCTGACCCCTGCCATGAGACCAATTTGCCTTGGGAGACCCTACCAGGGGCTGATACCTGAGACAACATACTGTAGTTCCAAGGATCATGGATGTACTCAAACTCCTCCACCACATTAAAGTGGCGATTTGTCAGAACAGCATTTTATAGAAGTGTAAAGGTGAAACACTTACAAACAGCTAATGTTAGTAGAACAGAGAAAAAGGTGAAAGGTATAAAGTGAGTGTTTGTCAGGCATTTTACACCAAACAGTACAGCTCAGCCTGTTGAGGCAAAATACCCATAATCCTTCATTTTGTAACTATCTCTTCCCTATCTCTTTACGCTGATGTTCGGGTACACAAATGTAAAACTTTCAATACACTGTGTCTCATGGTTACTAGTTCACTCTGTCAGGCAGACACAGAATCAATTTATATTTAATTGTTAGGCCACCACGTAGCATAGAACCCCATTTTCATGTAATGAGGTCTCACCTTTTTGTAGTAATATATACACACACGCACCCGCTCGCATGCACACGCACACACACAATGCACAAAGGACTTTTAGTTCTTTGCTGCTTTTCTCTTTGTGACATATGACACAGACCAAACAGCAGAAACTGCAGTCACAAATCTCTCATCCCTTGCTGTCCATCACATTGTCCAATCAAGACAGATTAAAGGTTGTGGAATCTGTGCCCCACACTCAAGGTTGATAGAGGAGAAAATTAAATATGACTGGCTCAAGATTGATTTATTTATAGCCACAGTCCCTTTGGAGGAATGACAGGTTTCTTTACTATCCTGTACAAAAGCTACAAAGCTTCAGATTTGTTTTTCTGCAGAATGCTTGAACATTATAACCAGTGTAACACATGCAAACAGAGCATATCACAATCACAATATACAAGGACAAGTTAATACGGAAATGTTTGTTTTTTAGTGTTTTTGTAATTATTTGTAATTTTAATTGTATTTATTTATGTATTTATTTATTTGTTTGTTTGTTTATTACATTTACATGAAAACAGTATCAATACATTTATTAATATATAAACACATTTCATTGGCAAGTAAGATGTTTTTATGTTGTGCTGTATATTCATTTTAAAGGGCAGCGTGTATCTCTGGATTTCTGAAGCTCTTACACATTTCCAGCTCAAAAGGCCCAGGTTAGGCTAAATATTAATAATTATAGCAACAACAACAACAACAATAATAATAATAATAATAATAATAATAATAATTACAACAATAACAATAGCAATAACAACAACAACAATAATAATAATAATTATTATTATTATAATAATTATAATAATTATAATAAAATATCTCAGATTAAACTTTTTTATTATAAGAAATCAATATGTATATAGTTTGGTTATATTTAAATATTATTATTAGAGTTATTATTATCTTTGCAATACAAATTCTCTGTTGGGTGCCACGGTGGAGTAGTGGTTAACACGTCCACCCCACTGAGTCCTGGGTTTGAGTCCAGGGCTCGACAAGGGTGTTTCTGTATGGAGTTCACCTCCTGTTCTCATGGGTTTCCTCTGGGTATTCAGGTTCCATTCCATAGTCCAAAGACAAGCACATTAGGCTAATTGACTGTTTCAAATTGCCCCTTTGTGTGAGTGTGAATGGCTCTGTCTGTGTTGGCCCTGCAATGGACTGGGAAGCTGCTCAGGGTGCACCCCACCTTCACCCAGATTTGGCTGCAGCCCAAGTAGAATTAAACAGTTGAGCAAATGAATAATAGAATGGATTATATGTAAACTTTTGTAACAAAATTTTGGAACAAACTTAATGTCAGCTGCTCTGCAGTGTTAATTGTTTATGTTTAAGTACATAAAATAAATAGTTACAAGCAATAAAGATGTCTGTCAAGATCAGGGTGCTGAATGGAGTTTCCATTTGTTATACTTAAATTTGATCTATAAGGAATTGTAAAATGCAATGAAAACTAGCCTTTGTCCCCTTTCGTGAAATAAAGATATATGTAAACAATTTAACTGCATTTTTGATCCTATTCTTTGTTCATACACAGGTCAAATACACATTTGGAGGCTCATTTTTTTACTGTTATGCATTGGCATCTTGTATAATATTTTTAACAGGCCATAACTCATGCTTCAGACACCCAGCCTAACTGACAATGATGCTCATATTATTTCTTCTTTGCAGGTTATTTTGTCCCAGTACACCAAGAACTTACCAGATGTTAAACATTTAAATTATGCTCGTCTACTGTTATGGATTTTACTTTTTTTAATGCATATATGTAATTAAACTGTGATTAAACAGTATAAATTAAACAACTTTTTAATTTAGATTTTCTGATAATGTACTGGCACACTTACAAAATGTAAACCATCATTAAATGTATGTCACACTGTGACCACAATGTACACAATGAGAGTCGGTTTGGAAATTCATTTCTGTTCATTGGTGTAACAGATAATTTGTAGTGCCACAACATCCTACAAGGTTAAATAAACCTCTCTAAAATTTCTAGCATATTTTATTAAATTAGCATAAAGTATAAGTTTATACTCGAAGTTGTTACAAAGTAAAGTTAAATGTACCTTTCTGTAGTGTATGCAATGCATGCAGTGTCCACAACGCCATATTAAAAAATTAAAACAACCAATATTTCACCCTGTCTGTCAGTTTCCATGTTAACTGTGACATTTCTGCTTCCTTACAGAGAATGCAATTAACTGATCATGAAAAACAAATCAAAGGACCCTTCTAGCACCCCAGCATCATTCATTTGTTTATTTACCAAACCACTTGATAATACTAAGGCCGACGCAACTAATACCAGTCAAATATACAGTGGGAAATATTTGTGTGTGTGTGTGTGTGTGTGTGTGTGTGTGTGTGTGCATCTTTATTTCAGGCTGTAAAGCAAGAGAATGTGAATATCATAAAGAAGGTGATTCATCTCTATACCCATTACGCTTCTAATTATGTTGCATCAAACCATGTTTTCTTACCTTGATACGATTCAAGGCAATAACACTGGCTCTGCGTGAGTTAAAATGGGGCAGTAAAATGTGTCTTCTTGCACAGTCTGGGAATTGTCAACCTGCACACTGTTAGGCTACAAAAATATGAAAATATAAAGCCCAAAAATAATTACGGCTAACACTCTTAAACAAAAGGGTGCTTGTCTGCCATTAATAATAGGGTCACATTAAAAAAGCTAATTTTTTATGAGTATTTTACTATAGCTGTATGATAAAATCTGTTTTATAAAAATATGTAAGCATGTAAATTTGTAAATGGCCTGGAGCCGTGTAACGTAGCAAAAACATTTTACATTCACATGGAATCCAGTAATTAGAGTTGTAAAATTTTATATTAGGCATATTGTGGTTCGCGCATCAGGCTCACAGCAAGACGGACTATGGGTTCAATTCTGTGTGCAGTTTGCGTGTTCTCTGTGTGCTTGCTTGGGTTTCCTCTGGGTACCCCGGTTTCCTCCCATAGTCCAAAGAGATGCACATTAGGCTAATTGGTTTTTCCAAACTGCCCCTGAGTGTGAGCTTAGTGTGCGATGGTCTAGTAAGCTCTTCTGACTTTGCCAGGAGTCAGCTGAGGTAGACTCTAGCCTCATGCAACTCTAATAGGATTAAGCAGTTCAGCAAATGTGTGGATGGGAAATCTTATAACAAATCTGCATGGAAGGAGAGTAGTGTGAGAAATTGTTAAAGGTACACTATTGTTCCACTCAGCTGAGCATATGTGTGTGTGTGTGTGTGTGTGTGTGTGTGTGTGTGTGTGTGTGTGTGTGTGTGTTCATCTTACAAAAAGATGCAGATACCAATGTAGGGGCCAAGGGCATTGTGTCTTGTGCACTGGGTCAAAAGAAAGTGCTGACCTCTTCTATAGAGCAGAGGGCAGCGTGGTGACATAGGTTAAATAGGATCTGGGAATAATGCTTTCAGGGACAGAAATTCTCACACACAGCATAGTCACATAGTCACACAGAGGTCACTGCACTCTGAATCTGCTGCCAAGAAGATGGTCTGGCTTGATTTTGGAGAATAAGTGAGCTCTTTTCTTGAATGGAAGTGTTTTCTAATAATGCTTTATTTAAAAATATCAGATTAAGAACTTACACCTCTCTCCTACTCTCTGTCTGGCTTGTCATATGTGACTCCAACATGGGGTGACTAGCTTAATCAGGCTGAACTAATGGATAAACTAATGGTTGTGTGAAATATACAGAGCATACATACATTCCATAATTAAAAAACTAAGCGTTTTAACAAGGAACCTCTATTTTAAGAGCAGTTAGAAATGCTGCATAAACATCTCTTAAATATAAAATCTTAAAGTTTTCAGAGTCAGCTGTTTGTCTAAATAACATTTAAATGTAAATGAATGTGAATATCTACCAGATTCGAATATCCAATAAGCAGATGAACTGTGAATTCTTGATTGTTCATAGTGTACATACATACAGCACATTTATTGGATATACTGAGCTTATTAAAAAGAAAGGTTGGGAATCCCCATTAAAATGGTCTCTTAATTTATTCCATAACTATAATTTTATAATTTTTGAATAATTAAAAGCTCCATACAGTTCAGTCACTTTCCTTAATCATCCTATTTATATTTTTTATATATATATATAAAAACACACTTTACATACATGCACTACACACACACACACACATGTACCACACACACGCACACACATGCATGCACTCGAGACACACTGGTTTAAAGAAGGTGTACACACACACACACACACACACACACACACACACACTGTTTTAAAGAGAGTGCACACACACACATATGCACGCACGCGCGCACACACAACACACACACACACACACACACACACTGGTTTAAGGAGAGTGTACACACACACACACACATATTTCTCATACAGCCAAAGACATACACATTAGGCTAATTGGCTGTTCCAAGTTGCCCCTGAGTGTGAGTGTGAGTGTGAGTATGCACGGTTGTGTGTGTGTTGGCCCTGTAATGGATTGGAGAGCTGTACAGGGTGTACCCTGCCTTTGCCCAGAGTCCGCTGAGATGAGCTCCAGCCTCCCTGCGACCCTAATGTATTCCTCATGTTTTACAATGCAAAGTATTCTTTTTAAATCACTTAAGCCTTTAAATACCCACATTCCAACTATTTAAAAAAATATTAATATATAATGTGGGTGAGCATGCCCACAGCATCCTGATAACAAAAAAGACCTGCGATTTAAAAAAAAATTAAAATTCAGTATTTAGTCTACAGTGGAAGTAAATGAAGAATATATTGCAGATGAATGGACCTTCATATGATAATTAAACCTGTTTACAATGATAAACCAAAAAGATATTACAAATATATTTGGTATTATTCATCATTAATAGAACAAACAAAATACAAATAGTGTCAAACAAAAAGAAAATAAGAAGAAAAAACAAACAAACAAAAACCCCAATCAAAGGTAAATAAATCATAATGCTGCAGTGATAATATTGCTGGAACAATTCAGACATGGCTTCCTTGCATAACATGCACATGCAGCACACATTTGCTTTTCATACGTCATCATGTGTTTTTCTTTTGCAAGGCTGGGAAAGTTGTGATCTTCACTCCACCACATTCAACAAGGGTCACTTTGCTCCAGTATGGCTACCCTCTCCCAGCCAGAAAGTTGGTTTTTACATGCACTGCAGGCAGCAGATGGGGCCAAGCATCCATATTCATTAGCTTCGGTCTGCCACCTTGACCCTGACGCCAGCTCCCCATCCGTGCTCTCTTCATGGACTCAATAGAAGCAACTTGGGGCTACTGCAAGACCCCTCGAACATATTTATTATCTCAAAGGCTGGGAAACACGAAGAAACTTCTCCCCTACGTTCCCCCCACCGTTTCAGCTCCAAGTCTGCATTACGACACTCACATTCGCAAGCAAGTGCTTCAAGAATGGAACATCTGCCCCACTAATGGGGTTTTCTCAAAGTTGTGTGGATGATAAATGAAGAAATTCTAAGGAAACAATGGTGAGAGAGTAGACTAAGGCAATTTCACGTAGTTGATCGATCAGGGAAGGAAAGAATAAAGGATTATGGGTGACGAACAGTGAATCTTGTCACGAAGCTAAAGAATGACCACATGAGCTAGAATGAAGCCAAAATTAGAAATGACTGAAAATCAGTCTGTGAACTTATAAGAAATACTATGGGCCTTTTTGTAATGCACTTATCCAGAGAGTAAAGGGGGCTAGTAATGATGGATTCAACAAATTGGCTAAATGGATTAGGAGACAAAATTAAATGACAAGATAAAGAAACCAACTATAAACTCATGCCAACATAATCGAAATAGCATCCAAAAAGTAAAAGTTGCCCATCGAAATTTCATTAATGTTTATAAAGTAAAGGATGCCCCCCCCCCCCAACCCCCCCGCCCCCCCCCCCCCCCATTTTTTTTACTAGGCCACTGTCATTGTGCTTTCCTTACTTTTGTATGTATAGTTCATACTACATCTCTATATCTGTACAAATTGTTCATATTACATCTCTACACTTTTCCATCTGTATATTAGTATAGCACATCTGTATACTTGTACATACTACATCTGTACCCTCCTTGAATTGCCACCTTATCGTGGTGGAGAGGTTTGCATGTCCTATTAATCCTGGAAGTTATGTTGTCGGGGGAATTATGCCTCTGGTAGGGTCACCCAAGGCAAACAGGTCCTAGGTGAAGGTCCAGACTAAGCGCGGTTCACAAGACCTCTATGAATAACCCCCCGAAGGTCGAAGGTGAGCGCCTGGTGGTCAGGCTTCTGCCCATAGAGCTCGGCTGGGTCCAGCCCAAGAAGGAGACATGGGTCCGCCCTCCAATGGACCCACCATTATAGGTATATGGATCCTTGGCTACTGACTCTGGCTTTTCACCTCTCTGCTGGGGAAGGAGCCTGAGCTGGTGCATGAGGCTAAGAGATACCCACTAGATATAGTATAGCTTAGATATAGTATAGCTTAGGCTCTGGAACCACCCTTTTCAAGAGGGGCTGGACCTTGTTTTATTCTGGAGTTGCTCATGGGGAGAGGTGGCAAGATGGTGTGGGCATCCATATTGCCCCTTGTCTCGGTGCCCGCATGTTGGGGTTCTCCCCGGTTGACAAAAGGGTAGCCTCTCTCCGCCTTCGGGGGGAGGGGGGGGGGGGGTTCTGACTGTTGTTTTTGCTTATGCACCAAATAACAGTTCAGAATACCCACCCATTTTGGAGTCCTTAGGGGGTGTACTAGAAGGCTCTCCCCCTGGGGACTCTCTCATCATCCTGAGAGACTTCAATGCCCATTTGGGCAATGACAGTGTGCCTCCACGATCTGAACCCAAATGGTGTTTCGTTGTTGGATTTCTGTGCTTATCACGGTTTGTTCATCATGAACACCATGTTCCAGCATAAGGGTGTCCATAAGTGCACCAGGACACCCTAGGCTGCAGTTCGATGATCGATTTTGTAGTCAGGTCGTCAAACTTGCGACCACATGTTCTGGACACTTGGGTGAAGAGAGAAGCTGAGCTGTCAACCAATCACCACCTGGTGGTGAGCTGGCTCAGATGGAGGGGGAGGCTGCCCTCCAGACCTGTGAGACCAAGCATGTAGTTAGGGTCTCCTGGGAACATTTGGCAGAGTCTCCTGTCAGAAGGGCCTTCAACCCCCACCTCCGGCAGAGCTACAACCACATCCCAATGAAGGCCGGGGACATAGAGTCCAAATGGGCCATGTTCCTTGTCTCCATTATTGAGGCAGATCTGTGGCCAGAAGGTCATCGGTGCCTGTTGTTGTGGCAACCTTTGAACCAGGTGGTGAACACCTGTGGTGAGGGAACTGTCAAACTGAAGAAGGAGGCCTATCAGGTCCAGTGGAAGTGGGGAGCTGCTTACCTCAACTGGGGATGTTGTCGGGAGGTGGAATACTTTGAGGACCTCCTCAATCCCACCAACACGCACTCTGGAAGAAGAAGGCCCTGGGGTTTCAGAGGGGTGTTTACCCATCACTGGAGCCGAGGTCGCCAAGGTAGTTAAAAAGCTCCTTGGTTGCCGGCTCTGGGGTTGGACAAGATCCGCCCTGAATACCTTAAGGCTCTGGATGTTGTAGGACGGTCTTGGTTGACACAACTCTACAACATTGCATGGTCATCGGGAGCCATACCTCTGGATTGGCAAATTTGGGTGGTAGTTCCCCTTTTAAAAAAAGGGGACCGGTGGGTGTGTTCCAACTATTGTGGAATCACACTCCTCAGCCTACCCGGGAAAGTCTATTCAGAAGTACTGGAGAGGAGGATCCGGCCGATGGTTGAATCTCAGACAGGAATGTCGGATTCCCTTTTAATTCAGCCAGAAGGATTACTCATAAGTACTACTAACTAACTAGTGTTAACGGAAACACAAAGTACTACTAATGGAAGTAAATCCCGAACAACCTACAGGATAACATTTATGGTGCTATAGTGCTTTCATTTCATTCACTTTAGAACAGTTAAAATGAATAGAAAATGACCGTATGCTTCAGTATTACATCAGGTTTGCTTTAAACGTAGAAACTTTTTGGACTAGTGCTTCCATCATACATACTGTGTACATTCCTAAAAATGGATTCCCCTGTGGAAGATGTCACCATAATAAACTGCCATTGTCTTTTTCTCTCTCAGCTACTAAAATATATCTGCCATGCTGAGAACTGCAGTGTTGGAGAGCATGATATCATTCAAGAACACAGCACACAGCAAGGAAAATGAAATGCTGTACAAGCATTAGGCAGGGAAAAAAAACAAAAAAAAAACCCCCAAAAACATAACACAGATGTGAGGAAAAGTGGAAAGAGGACAGGAAAGTGCTTGAAAATTATTTAAAAATTCAGTTCAACTTAATATTTGTTATCATGTCAAATAAGGTTTGCTAACTCTAGTCAGGTAAAGCATCACTTACCATTTCAAAAGAATTATCTAACCACACACTCGGCACATCAAAATGTTATGTGACGTGAAGTAGTATGGACAATTAGCAAAGCAATACTTGAGAAAACGTAAAAAAAAAAATTATTCATCTGAATCTGAATTACATGTAAATATATTAGAAGAAGCCACCACCACAACCATCAAAACAGATTATTCACTGGAAGACAAAAATAGCAGGTCCGCTAGCACACTGCATTAATGTACATCTTAATATATCATTTGTTAATGGTACCCTTCCCTCAATATCTGCTAGCCAAAAGAGAGGAGAGAAAATTATTCATGTGAGAGAGTGGCTTCAGGCTATCATGCTCATTTAAAGTTTTCCCCTAAAAAATTCATCTGCTCCTATCATTTGGTTAATGTTTAACTATTTTAGGCATGCCCTTCCACATATACGAGGACTTACTCAGCCTTACAGTCCAAACATACAGAATCTTTACAATCAACAACATTTTTAATCATAAAGTTTTTCAATGCCAGTAAAAAGGGTCATCATTAAGTACATGGGTACTTTTCAGCTGTGCAAGGCTCAAACCCAGCATGAGTGTTTCTATTATTCAATAACTAATTCATCTGAGTTCAATTACTAAGACACACTGTGGTCCAAAAATAAACACTTTTCCCCATTCCCGAATATTAACCTTCATTCCAGTTGTGTAAAATCAAAGGTCAGAGCTAGAGAAAGGAATCCTGCTTTTTTCTTTCAGCCGTTTACTTAAAGAGACATAAAATATATTTCATATTGCTGGTTAAACTTGCTCAGTTCACACTGCAATGCTACACTTGTAGTGATGTCCAAACCTACTGTTTTCAGTTTTCAGTTGGATAATATATAATAAATCACATTTACAGGGTGTACCCCGCCCTCGCCCAGAGTCGGCTGAGATGGGCGCCAGCCTCCCCGCGACCCTAAGTAGGAATAAGCG
>JAOUQZ010000016.1:6992304-7006082 GCA_028564935.1 Neosilurus hyrtlii | reverse complement strand
AACTCCACACAGAAACGCCCGAGCTGGGAATCGAACCCAGGACCTTCTTGATGTGAGGCGGACGTGCTAACCACTACACCACCGTGCCTCCCTCATTTTAAACTTTAATATTTTAATTGCTTTCGAAGATTTTACAACTGGAAGAGTGTCCAAACTTTTTCACAGACCATTACGACTTTTTTAGCTTCATTTTAGTAAAGCTGTAAATGTCCATTGATATCTAATGTGGGTTTGTTTGATTAAAACAGTAGTTGTTTTATGTTCTTATACTTATGAACCTAGATAGCTGGGCTAGTAATGCCCAAACCTTTGCACATAAAAATACATCCATGCTCAAAAATCTTTAACTCTGCATTTTAAATAAACAGAGTAAGAAGTGAAAAGCAGTTGAAAGGATATTTGGATAGTGCACAATGGTATGGGAAAGCTCTCTCACCCTGGCTGTGATGGTACCATGTTTCTCCCCTTTATTGTTGATCATTCTGATCCCTGCTGTCTGGAACATGTGCTTCATCTCCTCAGGTGTAGCAGTCGTAGCAAAATCTACATCTTGAGGTTGTTTCCCTGACAGAAGATCCCGCACAGCTCCTCCTGCAATCCTCAGCTCAAACCGGTGCTTCTGGAAAATCTCTGGAGAAAACACGTCAGGAGGATTACCATTCACTGAAACCTGTGTTCTTTATTTCCATTCATATACAAACATATTTATAAGCCTAAAGGGGTGAATATCTGCTTGTAATATGAAATACCCTAACAAGAATAAAGTACCAGATAAATTCTGTAAGAAATGTAGACGTTTAAATAGTCGTACTGTGGCTAAATTACCTGCTAGAGCATTCAGCCCATCCGTGAACAATGACTGGAACTCCTTGGTTTTCAGTTGCATGGTGAAGAAATGTCTGTGACTCCACGTGAGGCGAATTGTGTTTACCACCTTGGGCGAGAGAAATCTGCCCCACATCTAGCAGCGGATAAACAGCTGTATATTAGACACAGTGACGTTCAATCGCTGCAAGTTATTTGAACTGAAAACAAAATATACTGCACTTAATGAAAGTGGGGTGTTTCTTTAACAGGTTAATATCTACTCTACATATTAACACAATTTCCTCCAGGATCACCAGAGTATTCTGATTCTGAACTGTTTTATTCTCTCTCTCACACACACACTCATTCTCAAACACACACAAACTCATTCTCACACACACTCTCTCAAACACACACCTCTCTCTCTCTCTCACACACACACAAACTCTCTCTCTCTCTCACACACACAACACACACACAAACTCTCTCTCTCTCACTCACTCACACACACACAAACTCTCTCTCACTCACTCACACACACACACACTCTCTCTCACTCACACACACACAACACACACACTCCCTCTCTCTCTCACACACACACAACACACACACAAACTCTCTCTCTCACACACACACAAACTCTCTCTCTCTCTCTCTCTCTCTCTCTCACGAGTTTCTTTTATTGTGACTGTAATGCTAGCTTTACTATTTAGCTTATGTTCTAACGGCTGTCTGTTTCTGTATTAATATCCATTTATTATCTCAGCTCCATTTGAAACATGTCATGCACCGCATGTTGAGTTGTACAGGAAAAGAAACATGTATATAAAAATGTATTTACCTGCGAAAACTAAACTCAATGTTCCTCTATGTAGGAATTTGCTACATGCAGTCGGTCAGCCATGACAACTGAGAGGGAGCGCAAGTGTGTGTACAACGTCATTTGGCACGTGATACACATAGACTTTGATCAGCCAATAGGATTACGCTGGAAGTTTAGGGCCAGTACAAATAAACGAAAGAAATACTAGATGGGAAACACTTAGTTCCACACTACATGTAGTGCACTTTATATAAACACCGGGGCGTACAACCGTTTAAAGTACCTTTTAATGTATCAATTAACTCTTTCTGTACTTCTTTACTTTATTCAGAAATGATATCAATTATTGCCTGTTAATTAGAAATATAATAAAATGTTTATCTTGTTCTATAAATTAAGGTTTTGACTAAACAGGAAGCAGGACCGTTTTCGCGAACCCGCGCGCTGATAAGATCTCGCGAGATTTCCCGAGACTCTGTGCTGGTGTGAGATGTGAGGTGTGCAGCGTTCACGAGCTGTCAAGAAGTTTCCGAGGAGGCGGAATGGCTAAAGTGGAGTTAACGCCGCTTCGACCATGGGACGATTTCTTCCCCGGATCCGAACGGTTCGCTAAACCAGACTTCCGGGATTTACCGAAATGGAACAACAGGGTAGTCAGCAACCTTCTGTACTACCAGACCAACTACATGACGCTGTATGTGGTCGTGTTTCTGATAGTTGGGTGGGTACCAGACACATCAACAGTCTCTCCTTTACACTTTACAGGGGTTGGAGGGCTCCCACCCTCACTCCACAGGACATTTTACTAAGCTTTATTACCACCTGATCTTGTTTTTATCTCATCATTAATGTGCTCACCCTGTTTCCAGCCTGTATGAGACCCCCTGATCCTCAGATCCCTTCAGTACCTTCAGGGTACCAGAAGTTTCTTTCCATCTAAGATGAACTTGGGCTCATCAGTATCCGACATGGGCGGCACGGTACTGTCGTGGCGAGCAAGTCTGTCTCAGAGAAGAAGAATGTCCTGGGTTCGAGTCCCGGGCTTTGCATGTTCTCCCCGGGCTTCCTCCTGGGACTCCGGTTTCCTCCCACAGTCCTGACATGCACACTAGGCTTATTGGCTGTTCAAGATTGCCCCTCGGTGTGAGTGGGAGTATGAATGGTTGAGCGTGTTGCCCCTGAGAACTGTTCGGAGTGCACCTTGCTTTCTCCCAGAGTTGGCAGAGATAGGCTCCGGCCTCCCTGCGACCCTAGTAGGATTAAGCAGTTTGGCAAATAGATGGACAGTCCGATATCGTGAACCTATGAAGAGCGGAGAAGTGAGTAAAGGAGTCCACGTTGCCACTCTCACATCAGCTGCTGCTGCCGCTGCTCTCTGGGTCTTTGGTAAAGAGCTGCATTGTTTCCACGTTCCTGCCAGTATGGAAACATGAGCTAACTGTGGCATATAAATATAGCCACCCACAGTGATGGCTGACCCTGATGACATGATGGCTATAAACTGCCATTGTCGTGTCGTTTTCTGAATCGCTAATCCTAATTAGGGTCGCGGGGAGGCTGGCGCCCATCTCAGCCGACTCTGGGCGAGGGCAGAGTACATCCTGGACAGCTTGCCAGGGCAGAAACACGCTGACGGCTATGCAGCTACTCTTGATGAAAATCAGCAATGGTTCTTTTACATGCCTCCCACCACAGACAGTGAGAGACATGGCCGGCCTTTGTTAACCCAGTTATCTGCACTGGGGGGACAGCAGTGACAACCCGTTGATAGTGGGGCTTTGAACCTCCGACCTTGGGATCCGTAATCCAGCACCTTACCACCAGGCCACCACTATAAACTGCTGACCGAAACTGCTGACCGGAACTGCTGATCGCCAGATCCACGTCAACACTGTAGAGTTTGTGAGTGTTCATGTGACTCTCTACCAGCGTGTTATTCCAGCCACAGCTTTCATTTTCAAAACTTGTTTTGTAGGTAGGCTATTAACGTTGATATTGATCTCCGGTGGTGCTTGAAAGTTTGCGAACCCTTAGAAGTTGTATACATTTCTGCTGATGTATGACCAAAAACGTCATCAGATTTTCACACAAGTTCTAAAAGTACAGTAGATAAAGAGAACCAAGTTAAATAAATGAGAGAAAACTCTTTTACTTGGTCATTTATTTATTGAGGGGAAATGATCCAATATTACACGTCTGTGAGTGGCAAACGTATGTGGACTTTTGATTTCAGTATCTGGCGTGACCCCCTTATTGCAGCAGTAACTGTTCGGATGACTGTTGATCAGTCGGCTTGGAGGAATATTAGCCTGTACATCTGTACCGAACAGCTACAGCTCTGGGATGTTGGTGGGCTCGCTTAAGGTCCTTCCACAACATCTCGACTGGATTACACACAAGCACGCAACCATTCCCACTCAGGCAATTTCGAACAACCGATAATTCTAATGTACATGTCTTTGGACTGTGGGAGGAAACCGTAGTACCCAGAGGAAACCCATGCATGAACACTCCACACCGAAACACTCTTGTGGACTTCGTCCACATCAAATTACACACTATTGCTAAATTACTTGAGTTAATTATGGCTGTTAAACTGTGTTTATTAAATTTACAACCGTGATTATGCCTTATGATCATGAATCCGAGTAAAAGAAGTTATAAAAGAAACGCTGATATCCCACAGGATGAAGTGACGGTAACAGGATCTTGAGATCAGGAAGCGCCGTTCTGTAATAATAATCAGTCAAATATTTAACTGATTTAAATGAGCGCTGGCGTTGGTGACCGAAAACGTCCTGATGGCGTGTTTGTGTTGGATTTCACACCGCCACGCCCAGCTTTGACCTCATCCACATGTGTTCTTTGTAGATGCTGTTTATGTCCGATATTGCACTTTGTGTCAGTCATATGATAGAATGTACTTCAGTAATGAGGAAAATGGCGGTTATAGTGGGTAGCATGTCCACCTCTCAGCGGAAATGTCCTGAGTTCAGTTCCTGGGCTCGGTGAGGACATTTCTGTGTGGGGTTTGCATGTTCTCTCCGTGCTTACATGGGTTTCCTCTGGGTACCCTGGGTTTTCATCCTCTTTAGGCTAACTGGCTGTTCCAGATTGCCCCCAAATGAGTCTGTGAATGATTGAGTGTGTTGGCTCTGAGATGGACTGGCGTGTACCTCACCTTGGCCCAGAGGCGGCTGAGATAGACTCCACCCTCCCCGGGACCCTAATAGGATTTATCAGTTTGGCTAAAGATTTACTGTTAATGTTCCGTCACTGATCTGAATGGACGTCTGTCTTCAATATATGTCTGATATTTCTTTGCTTTCTCACTCCATCACTAGATGTCACCATTCTCAAATACTGTCTGTTTTCAATGTAATAATGATCTGCCTTTGTCTGTTGATCTCCATCCTCAGGTTCACGAACCCCATTGGCATGTTCACCGGAGCAGCAGTCGTCATAGCAGTGTTCTTTGGCGCTGTGGCGGCTGGGGACAACAAAGCTGCGATCAAGAACTTTAAGAAGGACAACCCTACACTGTTTGTCTTTTTAGTGATGTTTGCCAGCTACCTCCTCATGTCTCTGTTCGGCGGAGTCATGGTCCTCTTGTTGGGGATTAAACTCCCGTTAATCTGTGAGTCAGATCTGTTGATGTCTTGTGATTGATGGTTCAGCTGATTGAGGAAGGACTGTACACTTGGGCTGTTCTAGCCAATACCAGAAGTGTTCCTCACTTTAAAATTATGGATGGAGGACTATGGGAAATCTTAACTATAAAATCTGGTAGCTTGGTTTCACCCCCTCCCAATTAAAGCATCCACAATTATATGATGAAGGAGCTTCAAGAAGCACGCTGACATACCAAATAAGGTCGTACGTACGAAAATTTCGTCTTTGATTGCAGCATGAATTCGCCATGGAGCAGGTTTACTAGACATGCGGTGTCACAATTTTTATGTTGCATTAATTGTCCTGGAGATCTTGGGTTGAGGATGGGAGTATCAAACCACTCCTTAAAATCTTTTCCAGCACATCCCAAACACTTTGAGTAGGGTAAAAGTCAGGACTCTGGGCTTTCGGAACTCCTCTTCCATATCCGGTAGAATATAGACTCGGAAATTCTGTACGCCATATTTCAGTACTACTTGTTTGATCATATGACTACATGGTCGAAATGGTGTCGCTGGTCAAAATGGTGTCGCTGACACAAGAATACACGTTTGTGTGATGAAGGTAAAAAAAATTGAGGTACATACACCATATTTTAATAGTAGTTGACTTTTACTATTGTATTTGTGATGCAATATTAAGTTATATCATTAATTATAAACATATATTTCAGAGGGATCTACTTTTGCTCTATTTTGTTTTATGCACTGTGATGAGTGTAGTGCAGTAATCGCACCACAATACAGCAAAAAACGCTTTCTGCATACGCAAATAATGACGCACGTAATGTGGCGAGGGGATCCGAACGGACTCTCCACCCTGAACCACTCTTTCACTATTTGAGCCCCAATTTTATATCTGTGCCGTCAGGGAGGGGAAAAAAATCTGTTAATGGGATACCTCGCTCATTCAGACTTCATTTTATAGACACATAATATTCCTGAGCCCTGACGTGTCCAACTAAAGCAAACCCAGATCAACCTGCTGAAGCCAAAGGCTCGTACAGTGTATTATGGGAGCTAGGGTGCATCATTTTTGACACTTTTTTCAAAAATGTTTTGTCCCTAAGTTAATTTTGTTACAATACTTGAGAGCAGTTTCCAGTAAAAAAAAATTCAGCATAATTGAGGTGATTTTAGGGGACCACCAAGGCACTGAAATTTCACAAAAATATAACGAAAATCCACAAATTCTTCAAACATATAACATTAGAAAGAAACTTGAAACTACTTCATAGAAAGCAGAATTTGATCTGTTTTTATTGATTTCAGAAGTTCTCTGTCCTCGGAATTTTTTCTCGTACTCTCAGCATTTACAGGCCACATTTGTAAGCTTTTATTTAACTTTATCTTCATCCGTTCTAACTTCTCCTATGAAGGCTGTTCTTTTCTATTACTCTGATCTTTCTGTTGTCCTCCCATAACTTTAATATCCCCTCATATGTGCGCTGTAACACCACTGTTTATTCTGATCGTCACTCAATTCACACACCCAGCTTTTAGTTGTAGTCTTGTGTGTGTAGAGATGTGTTTACATTCACTAAGTTCCGCTGTCTTTTTTTTCTTTTTCTTTCAGTTTTTTTTTTTCTTCACCAAGCATTTATGGTCAGTCAGGACTTTTTCTGACCACATTTCTCGTGTTAGGTGGAGCACGAATCTTTCTCGTTTTAATAATGTGTTGAACAGTTCTTGACAAAATTTTAGTTATCTGATCAATCTCTTTAGTTTATTGATCTAGTTCACCCTTCTGAAATGCAGTGACATCTTTTCCTCAACCACGAGATATATCTTCGACATGGCTGTTTAAGAAATGTGAAGGTACTCACTGCATCAGTTAAAGTTAAATAATGCGTTCCCAACTGAAACCTATCAATCACTTCATTAATTGTTTAATTATAGGCTCTTGCCTGTTTACTTATTTAAATAAACTGGTGAGTCAGTGGTTAAGACTATGGGTTACTGACCAGAAGGTCAGTGGTTCAAATCCCAGAACTATACCAAGTTGCCACTGTTGGGCTCTTAAGGAAGGCCCTTAACCCTCAACTGCTTGGTTGTATGAATTAGACTTTTTTAGTCACCGATTAAAGGTGTCTTCCAAATTTCTTAAATGTTAATATAAATCCAGGAGGTGACTTTTTTAGGCAGGGTAGTGTAAGTTCTCGGTACCACTCCTGTTCAGGAGCAGAGATGTCACTTTGATGTACAGTAGAACTGCTGCTTTAGGTTCATGGCTACAGATCTAAAACCATCTAGCCATACTAATGTAAACTGTATGTATTCTTACCCAGGATTCAGTGCTGGTATTGGTGGAAATGAATCTTCAAGGCATAAAGCATCTTAGTGTGGTTCAAATCTTGTCCTTTTTGCATTGCAGTGATCTTTGCTCATGCTTCGCTGCGTCTGCGCAACATGAAGAACAAGTTGGAGAATAAGATGGAGAGCGCAGGGCTGAAAAAGTCACCCATGGGCATTCTGCTGGAAGCACTCGGCCAACAGGAAGAGAATTTAAACAAGATTCAAGACTTCCTGGAGAGCAAGCTAAAGGAATGATATCAGAGTTTTCTTGCTTTCAGTTTGTATTCTCAAAATCTGGTATTAAGCTAATTACATGTCTGAAAGATGTGTGGAAATATGCTTAACTACCTGCAGTGAGATGTCCATCAATGACATGGCAAGGTCATTTACAAATGTCAAAAAGCACAATATTTTTCTAAGTTAAAATTTTCTGTCTCTTTATGAAGGCTTTTTTTTTTGTGTGGAAAGAGTCAAACAATATGAGAAGTTATGAGATGTACGACCGGAACATTGCTAACATGGTGATTACTCATGAGGAGTTCCTCTTCCTCCTGCTGCCAGATGTGTAAAGCATCTTACGAAAGTGGCTTCTTGGCTCACGTACCAACAAAGGGGCCCATTCACCTCCAAGGTATATTGAGTAAACATAATAATATACAGTGTTATCTCTTGGAAATAAAATGGAATCAGCCACGATAGTGTCTTAAAATCATTTGCTTACCCCTGTATACGAGTGTCAATTAGCCATGATGATATTAGAAAACACGGCCTTAAGGTGCAGGACTATCATCATAACAAAAGTGGCAGCTGTAAGCACAGACATGGACAACAAAAGCAGTGAAAAATCACTGCGGAGGATCGTTCCTCTGGTCTTGTTATTGAATGAGCTCCTTTAATATGACTAAATCACACTTCTCATGCCTGCGAGATTATAAGAGCTTTATTTAACCTATTATAAATTGAAGTCTGTGGGTATTATGTGCTTGTTTTATGTGAACTTACTGTATTCGAAAGTGCATTAAGCTCGAACCGGAGTGGATTGCAGCAAGATTTTATTAATGTTTTAATTTTTTGCATGTTATTTGTTACATTACTCAAATACCCAAGTGTTGCATATTTAATAATGAAGAAATTATTTTCCTGAAGTCAAAATATGTCTAAAGGTCCAGTGTTTAAGAAAAAAAACACTCCTGGATTAACTCCTGGACAAATAAAAAGGTTTTTTTTTCTACAGTGTGTTCTTTAATGGCTCATCTTCAGCAACATCCTAAGACTGTGTGGAGCATTGAAGTATTATTAACGTGTCTCTCACACACACACTCCACCCCATTTACTCAATGACCCTTGTGATAACATCAGTAGGTTCAGTAAATTACAGGGTCTGGTTTAAGCATGACTAAGTGTGAGCATCTACAGTCAGTCCTGTGGACAACAGATCAGTGCAGCGCCCCCATAATTGCTGATGCAGCAATATTTCAGCTGTTCATCTCCATTTTACCAGCACTCTTAACCAGGATCCCAAGGTCCTACCATTTTAGACACAACACAGAGGGAGCAAGCCATCTTTTTCCTGTTGAGAGCCATGGACTCAGATTTGGAGGAGTTGACTCCCATCCCAGTCACTTCACCCTCAGCTGCAACTGCTGCAGTGCATGCTGAAGGTGACGTTCTGAAGAAGCCAACAGAACCATATCCTCTGCAAAAAGTAGAGATGCAATCCTGAGGTTCCCAAAACAGACACCCTCCTTTCCATGACTACGCCTTTCCAAGAAAACCAAAAACAGGATCAGTTACAAGGGGCATTTTGTTGCTTTTCATAGGATTTTTCTAAAATAAACTGGAAATTAGAGCTATTAGAAGAATAACATGGTGAATAACTAGCAGCACTTTTGCCTGGCTCTCAATGACCATGTTACATTTTCCACTGAACTGTACTGCACAGACAACTCACTCATAGAATGCTTGCATAGTAAGATGAGGGGCTACAATGAAAATATTTTGAATGGATAACAAAACCATTATTTGATTTGGCTTTTGCATAGGGGCAGTGGTGGCCTGGTGGTAGGGTGCTGGATTACTGTTCCCAAGGTCGGGAGTTCAAGCCCCACTATCAGCCATGGATTATGGCTAACTGGGTTATCAAAGGCCGGGCATGTCTCTAACTGTCTGTGGGGAGAGGCATGTGAACCATTGGAACCATTGCTGATTTTCGTCAAGAGTAGGCTACATAGCTGTCAGCGTGTTTCTGCCCTGCGATGGCCTGGCGAGCTGTCCAGAGTGTACTCTGCCCAAGTACGGCTGAGATGGGCGCCAGCCTCCCTAATTAGGATGAAGAAAATGGATGAATGAATGAATGGCTTTCATATGGAGAATTATTCAGGTCTCGGAGATAACACCCCCCCCCCCCCCATTTCCCCATGATTATGCATAATCATATCAGCCTTGTTCAATAATTGCTTATTATGCTGATAAAGCAAACCAATCAGATACTTCTGTTCTTGTGTAGTATATATTAATATACATTAAACCACTTAAAATACAAGGCAGATTTTTAAAGTAGAATAAAAATTACAGTCAGTAATATGCTGCAAATATGATACTCTGTAACATGTCTCTGAGACTGACATTAGTTTTTCAAAGAACTTTCCAAACTGCTATGTGACACTGTCTTGTTATATATAACATTATATTTGCATTTTAAGCAATCACAAAAAACAGAATTTAATAAAGTACTTGTTCCTAAGGCTGATGATATTCAGACAGCATGAGCAAGTACTACTCACTCTGAATGGATGTAGCAACAAGTCAGAACGAGTGCAGATGCTTTTTTGGGAAACTCTCCAAACGGAGCTCTAACAGCTGTGTGCATGTGCTGTAGTGTGACCCGAAATGACTGGGCTGCCATACTTTAGTCCAAGATAAGTGGCCTGGCCTCTTTAGCCACATCTTTTGACATTCAGTATAAATGATACACACATGACTAAACATCTGGTACTTCATCGAATTATGCGGTAAACTTTATTCAGCTGGTTAATCTGTCAGTCTCCTACAGTACCAGTCTTATCTTGGTCAGGGTCACAGTAGCTCATAAGTTCTACATATGTACTGTAGATGACAATATCCACAAACATAGATGAAACCTGAACATGTAGAGGAAAGGACCTCTACACAGACATGAGATAAACATGTGGAACAGACAGTAATCTGAGCTCAGTCTTGTGTGAGGCAGCAACACTCCATGCTGTGCCGCTTTTCCTCTCTGTTCAGCTGGCTGGTTCATGTAGGTCGACCTCTTCTCCAACAGCTGGACACAATAAAAAAATGGAATGGTTTATCGCTCTTAAAAGAAAAAATAAAAACAATCCCAAACAAAAACAATAAAAAATTAATTTAAAAGATCAAACAATAAAAATTGCAACACTGCTTCAGATGGACTGCTTTGCAATAAACTCCTACAATCATTCATTCACTGAACCGCTTAATCCTACTAGGGAGGCTGGAGCCTCTCTCAGCCAATGCTGGATGAATGTGGGGTACACCCTGAACAGCTTTCCAGTCCATGTCATGGTCAACGCCCACAACCATTCACACTCACACCTAGACACAGGACTGGAACAGCCAGTTATGTACATGTGTGTGGACTGTGGGAGGAAACCAGAGTGTCCGGAAAAACATGGGGAAAACATGCAAACTCCACACAGAAATGCCCTCGCCGAGCCTGGTACCCAGGATCCCAGGATCCCAGGAACCCAGGATCAGGAACCAGCACCATGCTGCCCCTCTCTTATAATCACTTCAGCACTGTACAAGGTGTGCAGTGAGAGGAATAGCTTACAGTTGCACATTTAGATAATGTAATGCAAAATAAACTATGGTTAGAGCTTTGACTGATTAGATGATTAGATTTTGGGGTAGCCGTAGAGTAATGGTTAGTAAAGTGGCTTTGGGACTGAAAAGTCGCTGGTTTGATTCCCAAACCAGCAGGAAAAATGTGTGGCGGGGGAGTGAGCTGCATCTTCCCTTCCTCCACATTCATGGCTGAAGTGCCATTGAGCAAGGGACCTAATCCCCAACTGCTCTCCGGGAGCACCCCAGTGTGTGGCAGCCCACTGCTCCAAGTGTGTGTGTGTGTGCTCACTTTGGATGGGTTAAATACAGAGGCAGTAATTTACCTTGTGGAATTAATATAGCATATAAAAAAAGAAAAAAGAAACACTGACAGGTCGGTACTCTCAGGAAAATGGCTTTTAAAGGCTGTATTGTTGGAGTACTAAAAAATAACTCCTGTTGTTTTAGACTCAATTCTTCCCTTAGACTAATCCATTATTTAAGCGTAAACATATCAGGAATTATCCCAATGTGCAGATGAGGGGTTTGGTGTTGCAAGAGGTTTCATCTTTACCAAATTTCTTCTTCAACACAAAGCACTGTGACAGTCTTTTGGGATTCCCTGATATGCTGAACGTTTTTGACTTGGGCTTGCTGATTGAACCTTGTGGCATTTTGGGGATGGAGCAACAAAGGGCTCAAATTTGAAAAGTGTCCCAATAGATAAATTTCAGCTGATCCACCGAACTGGATTCTTCAGGTTGGAAAAACAGAAAAAATGAGTCATTGTTTCGTATTCAGGCGTGGATTACCGAACAATATTAATTGCTATTTTAAGATGAACAACATGCCGAGTAGCTGTTGTGCTTCAGGATGCACAAAGCTTTGTTTTAAAGGTCCAGGCATCTACTTTTACAGATTTCCAAAGGATGGCAGCAGAAAATTAAACTGGCTAAGGACTTTCAAACAGCCTTGAAAGATCCTCTGAAGCTGTGGGAACCTTATGAGTTTTTATCACTGATGTTGTATAGATCAAGAAGCTTCTCTCCCTCAGCAGCCAGTTTATCATAATATGTATCCAATGCAATTCTATTTAAGTTTTTGATTTGTTTTGAGTTTGTTGTCGATTTTGTACGAGATTCTGCCATTTTACTCCTCTTGCCTTCTGTTTAATACAAAGCCAGTGACTGCACAGTCAAAACAACAACATAAAATGGGCTAATCACATCATTATGTATATCAACTTACTCATCTGGAAAATATATATTTCTTCCACATCTGACATCAAATGAAGGCGCTACGACCCAAAGTATCAAAAGATCACTGTAATAGAACTTAGTGTTTAAAGCATATGTGACCATCACATCAAACTGGGTATTAAGTCAGAAATTCTTAATTTACAGGTATTGGTTTGATTTAATAGCTGATATACTAAGCTTTAAAATGATACTAAATTTTCTTTCATATGCTGCTTATGTTGGAGTAACTAACCAAAACCTGCCAGAAATTTTCAGCCTTTTAAGCATCTTTGGAGAAAATCACATTTAAAGTTTAATACATTTCAAGTATTTAATAATTTTCAACTCAATACCCACTTCACTGGGATTGGTCACATATGTTTTCATGCAATGCAAATTCAACTAAGGACCCTTAAAAAGCAAACATTATGAACTTGACCCAGAAATGTCGAAATGGCTGCAAAGTAAACTATATAAGACAAAGAAATGGCGTCTTCTTATGTTAGTCAAAAATTGGTGCAAAATCAAAATTCTCAATGCTTAGAGAGTAACAAATAATATATTAATATCTATATTTATATCTATATATATCATTCATTCATTTTCTGAACCGCTTAATCCTAATTAGGGTCGCGGGGAGGCCGGTGCATATCTCAGCCGACACTGGGCGAGGGCAGAGTACACCCTGGACAGCTCGCCAGGCCATCGCAGGGCAGAAACACGCTTACGGCTATGCAGTTACTCTTGACGAAAATCAGCAACGGTTCTTTTACATGCCTCTCACCATAGACAAATGAAAAAATTGCATTATTTGCATACAAAAACAATTCACTACGTACACACACACACACACACACACACACACATACATATATATATATAGTTTTTGTAAGCTAATAATATAATTATAATATTAAGTGAACATAATGATATAATTTTACACTAATTTTACACTTTTCTTGATCATGTAGGAAACATAATACTAAGCAGGAGAGGAATTACCAGCCCCTGATCATCAACGGGACCCCAATGGAGAGCACGGCAGCGTCTCTTTCATCTCAGACGCCTGAAGGACTTTAAACTGCCCTCAAGGGTGCTAAGGACTTTCTACAC
>JAOUQZ010000016.1:6963370-6983406 GCA_028564935.1 Neosilurus hyrtlii | reverse complement strand
ATATATATATAAAAAATGACCTTTTTATTGCCTTCCCCACTTAGACTATTTATTTACAAACATCTGTCGGTTGGCCTGTTAGTACGATTATGCAAAAAAATACAGCACCAATTTACACCAAACTTGGTGGAGGGATGGGGTATGGGCACATCACGAGCCTGATCAGGGAATTTGTTAAAGGCCTTTGAACAAGCGTTTATTAAAGGGTTTTTCCTTTATTAGCAGGTTTACACACTGATCTGATTTTCATCAAACTTGGTGAAGGGATGGGGTCTGGGAAGAATCCATAAAATTCTGGAACAGATACAGATTCAGATCCAAGATTTTATTAAAGAATTATTCGAGTATCTTGCTTGTCTGGAGCTTATGCTGAAACTATTGATCTGATTTTCATCAAACTTGGTGGAGCGATGGGGTCTGGGCATGGCAAAAAACCTGTAACATTTTGGAGCAGATCTGGATCACAATCCAGAACCAGGAATTTATTAAAGGCTTTGAAGCAAGAATTTATTAAAGGGGTTTTTGGTGCTACTCAAAAAACTACCGATCTGAGTTCAATCAAACTTGATGGCGGGACGGGATATGAGCCTGGAAAGAAGCCATTGCATGGGATCATGTTTGGGGGAAAAAAAAAATCTTGAAATCTTAAAAAATTATCTTTAACTGACATAGGGCAAAATGTTCATCCATTGCCCACCAGAGCACAAGTTATAATAATCAATCTGTGCCTGGTGGAGGTATCTCGCACTTGATGAGTGCCACACTAGAGAGATGTATTTAATTGTTAAATCCTATTTGCTGCTCGAAATTAGATAAACAAACAGCTATTCATACTCAATAAAGAAAGGAGAGAAAGCGTTAAGGGTTTATACACAATCGAAAGCAGAAATGCCTAACCTGAAGCATATGGAGAGCTGTGTTCATTATAACCATACGCATGTGGTGTCATCCTGTAGGCCATGCTTTGCTGGGACTCTCTTTCGTATTCATACGGCATCTGCTTGTGTGCTGCGTTCCGGTTATACCAGCCTCGTAAGTGTTCAGCCACTATAGCCTTCTGCACGTTCCTCGTTTGGTGTTCGTTCCTCATTAGCTGTTCATTCCTTGACGGTGGACGACTCCTGGCTTGCCTAAATGTAGCATATGGATTCTGGCTCATGCTGTCCATCTCAGTGTGACCGTAGTCACTGTATGTGTCCTGTGCGTTGTAACACATTGTCTGATAGGAAGGATTTACACTATAATGGCCTGCTGTATCATCCTCATACACACAGCTTCCATTAGTGTATGGATCTGCGTAGTAGGGGTATCCAGTGACGTAGTAGGCTGTTGTGGTAGGCCTGGGCGGTGCTTTATAGGTGTGGCAGCGAGAATCGTTCTGTGCCAGGTTGGGCATGCTGCCTGTATTAGCATAGACATAATCCTTCAGGCGACGATGCCGATTTCGAGCACGTGAATGGCTGTAGTACTCTGCGCTTGACTGACTAGTGTGTGATGAGACATCGTCAAGTACCTCAGTGCTGCTACTGCGTTGGGCAGCGGGGGTGATTGTGAAAAGAGGCTCAGGGCCATCACACTCCGAAGCAAAGAGCGGCTGAGACTCAAGACTGCCACTGCGTTGGCGGAAGTGCTCCGGGGGGTCATCGTTACGCCTGTGTAGACATACATGCACACCACACAAGTCAGAATCCTTCTTGAAACACTTTAAAGGTCCAGTCTTACATAAAATATTTAGTCATGTTTTTGTTGCTAATAGTTCATGGTGACTAAATAAATCAAACCTTTCAGTTCCAACATTTATCACAGCGTGTGTGCGCTGTGATATTTGAGTTCAATTTTGTGTTTCCCGGCTCTTTAAGCCCACAGCTTCCAATCAGGCTAAACTAGGTAAAGTCAGGTCACGTGGTACGTGAAACGTCACACACTTGACTTGGCAAAAGTGTGGAAGTGAAAACATATCCAGTATGGCTGAAAACGGTCCTCACACGCGCAAAAAAATGGAAAACCAGAGACATATGCATTTTGTATACAAAAATTGCATACAAAATGGAATTTTGTAGCAAGTCCACCGAGGATGGATTGAGCTTCATAAAGTTCCCGCGCGAGGACTGTATCCCTGAATAACAACCACAGCGTTCACTCCGAGAAGACTCGATTCACTGATTCAGATATATATATATATATATATATATATATATATATATATATATATATATATGTTTCGGAGTCGATTCTGCCCCATTTGAGGAAAGAACTCACATGTTCCAGAAGTGTCTTTTACATTAATAAGAAATCTAAAGGTTAGTTAATATTTCCTGGATGATTAAATTACTTTAACAGATTGTAATGAGCTGTACCCTGCATTTATACAAACACTTTATGGGGTTGAAATCTGATCACAGACGCTGCTCACCATGCAGTGTTTCCGAGTCGCTCTTCTCTGTCGTCTTAATCCTCTTCACTGAAACATGACCCCAAATCTTCCCCCCATGGGTTCGTATGTGAATAAAACATTCCCTAAATCATGTTCATCAATGTCAGGTTCACTGACATTGCTGCAAGGGTCATTAAATTGACTAGAAACTGACGAGGACTCCGAGGCTGCATGCGCGCACACTGTTAACAAACCTGTGAGACCAGTTTCTGACGTAGCAGATCACGTCACCACATTTGCTGCGTTTTGGAAATTGGAAGTTGGAAGAATGCTGCTCGCTCAAAAAAAACAGATTTATTTCTTTGTTATCTACATACTTTCTTGTTCTAATGATTTCAACATGCCTAGCAGGTAAGATTTAACATATTTAAGCATACTCATATCCTATGAAAGACTGGACCTTTAAAAACAGAGTGTGACTAAAATGCTAGCATAATTAAGAAATACCAGCTTATAGCTGATGATACTGGCAAAACTAATGCAAGCATTTTATTGCATCTGGATGATAGTCACTGTTACAAATGATTGTGGTACAAATTTATTCCAGCAGTGTGGAGCCAAAACTCATGAGTTTAGTCATGATAGGGCTGAGATTATAGACAGATTTTTATTTTATGACCTTTATAAAATTAATATAAATTTTATAAAACATTTCAGATTTCCAAACATTCACTTCCCAGAACATAAGAGAATGTGACAGAAAATGTTTGCATTTCTGTAAAAAGAAAGCAGAACACTACACAACACACTACGTTTCAGTCAAAAACAAGAAGGCTATTGGGTTTACATGCAAAATAAGAAGCAAATGTGAGAGTCAAAGTCTCAAAAAGAACTATTTGGTTCTCCAAGATGCTCAATTAAATTAATAAGCTTATTAGATTAATAAGCTTACTTAGAAACCTGCCCAAATTATACATGGACACCTTTTAAGCCAAAGGGTCTACACAGTGAAGGCTTTGTTTCATTATTTACTAATTAATGCTCTGTTTGGTTGAAATAAGTTGACAGGTTGAGGAACAGTTGAGGATTACAGTACAAGCAATTGTGACAACTGACAACAATGAAGACATTTAGTGATCTCTATCTGTCGCTCCAGCTTCAAATATATGGTGCACGTTTGCAGGTTATATCAAAGTTACTGATCAAGTTTGGTTGAATTTCACTCAACAGTTCAGGAGGAGAGACAGATGAAAGAAAAGTGTGATGCCAGCGAACAGACGATAAAGACGACAGAGGAAAATAACAGGCGCGAGACAACTCAAAGCTATTCCGACATGTCCACCCTGGTGGACACAATTAAAACCATCGTCTCATGTATAATTTTGATATAAGGAAATGAGCTGGTTTTATTGGTCTTCTTGCAGAATGAGCCACAGCTCTTCTGGAGATTTTGTTGCACTCGCTTTAAAACAAATCCAGAATAAAATCCCTATCTTTAACATAGGTCAAAATGTTCATCAGATACCCAATAGGGGGAGATATTTCATTATATCCATGCTAAGTTATAATAATCCATTTAATCCTCTAGCTTTTGTATGTAAAATCCACTGGTTTCTTACATGCCATGTTTGGTTTTTTACTGACATACAAATTTTTTCTATAGCATTTCATTTTTTCAGTCTCACTTCGTCTTATAATTCACTCATACTACTTTTCCAAAGCAAATCCCTAATGACTTTGGGTAAGTCACCAATCTATTGCAGGGTTAACACAGACACAAAGTGCCATTCACACTCACATTTACACCTATGCAATTGAGAGTGGCCAATTGACCTGACGTGCATGTCTTTGGACTGTAGAACACCAACGTACCTGAAGGAATCCGACGCAAACGCAGGGAGAGCTAACAGACGCCACACAGAAAAATCCAAGTTGGCTGTGAACTTCGAACCCAGAACTTTCCTACTGTGAAGTAACAGTACTAACCACAAAACCACCGTGCTGGCTGGAAAACTAAATGTTTGGAATCCCAAAATAATTTTTGCACTGATCTGATAATGTAGAATTCACAAAATAAAAAAGTTTGAAAAGGTGTATATAGAACTTTTGCACTGTACTGTGTGTTTAGTTGGCCAGATGAAGGCATGTTGGAAGTCTGGAACTGGAAATCTGTACAGTGTTGAGATATGAGGTACCGGAGCTGGATGCTGCTGAGGGCACTGCGTGTCAGCTGGGGTGTGGGAGGCATGCTCTGCGAGTTCCCTGCTTGGATGGAGTGCGTGTAATAGGGGCTACTATGAGGTGATAAAGCATCGTGCTGGATACAGGAGTAAGGCTCTTGGACTTCAGCATAGTTCAATCTGTAATGCAGAAAAGAAGACTGCTTTCACAACGGTGACGACTTCTGCAGAGTTATCAATATGGAAACCAAATCAGTCAAAAGCCAAAAAAAAAGCAACAAATGATTTTCATAATACAATTATGATTAGTAATCAGCTGATTGAACTCCTTAATCAAAACCTCAGGAGGGGAAAAGACTATCATTTTACAAAACTGAACATTTTATCCACAGTAAAAGTGACTCACTGGTTAAATACTGCTGTGTTTGAAGGAAAAGAAACTCTGTGATCTTTCTATAGAACACTATATATTGTTTTCTGCCTTCCTGACTGTCCTCCACACACTAGCAGTTATTCAGGAACAAGCTTGTCTTGAACTATTTTAAACACACTGAGAATGCTTGATACGATAAGAGGTAAAGATAGACCCAGGCAGGAATGTACGTCTGGTTTCTAACAAGCCTTAACGTGAATTAACAAGCCTCAACCAGCCGATGCCACACAAACAAAGACAAACCTCACTGAGAGAGAGAGAGAGAGAGAGAGAGAGAGAGACACAGGCAGGGGGACAGAGCATAGACCAAGAGATCAGGAGAGAGAGAGAGACAGAGAGCGAGTGTGAGAGACAAACCGAGAGAGAGACAGAGACAGCTCAGGAGACAGACAGAAAGAAAGAAAGACAGACAGAGAGAGAGAGAGACAGAGAAAGAGACAGACTGAGAGAGAAAAAGAGAGCCAGAGAGAGAAAGAGACAGACCGAGAGAGAGACAGAGAAAAAGAGAGAGACAGAGACAGGGAGAGAGAAAGAAAGAGAGAGAGAGAGAAAGAGAGAGAGAGAGAGGGAGAGAGAAAGAGAGAGAGAGAGAGAGGGAGAAAGAGAGAGAAAGACACAGACAGACCGAGAGAGAGGGAGCCAGAGATAGACAGACCGAGAGAGAGTGAGACAGAGAGAGGGAGCGAGAGACCAAGAGAGGTATACTGAGAGAGAGGCAGACGGAGAGAGAGAGAAAGAAAGAAAGACAGACAGACAGACAGACAGAGAGAAACAGAGAGAGAGAGAGATGAAGAGAAACGACACTGTTAGAGTCTCACCTGTCAGTGTTTTGTGGTTCTTCAGAGCTCCTGCGATTGAACTGAGGAACGCCGAGGTTGTCTGAAGGCAGTAGTGAATACTGAACTGAACGGGAACGCTGCCGTTGCACTACAAATGTCTCATCTGAGGTGAGATGAAAAGAAAAATGGAACAAATAATCAGATTTCAAAACTGGCATAGAGGTTTTCAGTTTCATATCACAAATCAATCTTACTAAACACCAACTGGTTTAATGTTTACCGTCGTCCCGATTTAAGATGGTAGATAGTGAGCTGAGCTCATCAGCATTCATGTCATCTGTGAAGAAATGAAGGCAGTCATCACTTATAGCTCAGTAATGATCACCAAATGCAACCACACTAAAGAATTACGAAGATAACTGGTTTAAGAAAACTGAAACGATCATCAATACACACTCAATAAACCATTCTAAATGAACTCACACCCACATAATTATTTCCCAAACTCTTTTCATATCACTCTGTTGTATTTACCAGTGAGAATTAGGGAAGCCCTTTGCGTGGGTTTCTTGCCCACTTTCACTCTGTAGGCATTAATTTCATTCTCGATCATCTGAAGATTTCTCATAGCATCGTCTAAGTTCCTTCGCCGTTTCTTCTTCACAGTTTTACAGATATCTGTTTCATTAGCAAGCTTCTTTGCAGCTTCTACAATCTTTCGCTGGAGCGCAAACCGGCTTTCCAAGTTCCTTAACTGAGGGTCCTGAGGGCAACCACAAAAAATGTATTTCACATTCAATAAACACAAAATTCTACAGGTCATTAGGAATGGGAATCACCAGGGACCATCTGATACGTTATCATGCTACCTTGGTACTGTAACTATCTCGATAATATCCCGATTCCATATTACAATTTTTCTGCAGTTTTGTTTACAATTTAAAAACCTTGAATGAAGTGAAAGGAAGTTGAGTCGTGTGTGTAAAGATTTAAACCTTAAAAGCTTTAAATCAAGAACACCACAACTAAACTGGACATGAGTAATCAATCATAACTTACTCCTTAGAACATCACCCCCTTAAAACATTGACACTAATGGTCATTGTTGCAGGTGCTGCATTACTGGGGTGAAGCAAATAAAGACGAACATGACATACCGCATCATAAGGGAAAAGATCGTCCAGTTTAAAAGCAGCTCCTACACGTCTTCTTACAGTGGGAGGCTTTTCCCCTGATGCTAAAGGGTACTCTTGAGGCAATTTGCCGGTGAGTTCCTAGGAAAAAAAAGTTTTGTTTAAAATGTAACCCAAGTTGAAAAATAGTAATCTATTACAGTAACTAAGATTAAAATAAATAAAGACTAACTGCTTCTCGGAGGCAGATCTTCTTAAGTTCATTCAACTTCTGAGTGAGACGATCCTGAAGGCGTTTCTCGTTTATCTTCAGCTCAGCAATCTTCTCTTTCTTCTGCTCTTCATTCACCTCAGAATCTGCAGAACCTGAACACACAATCAAACTCAACTTATATATTTGTGTGTGTGTGTGTGTGTGTGTATGTTTAAACATTTACAGGCTGCAGCTTCATCTCACTGCACGTACTAACCCAACACCCTGGAACATCCAGCTCAAAGACTACATAAAATTATGAGAGTAATTATTTATTCGATTTCTCACCTGCAGAGGCCAAGCTTCCGTTACTGGCCATGATCAGCTGATCTTTGCTCTCTCCACTCATCATCTTGCCGACTCTGGAGGAGCCAGTTTCTGTAAGATCCATGGCGATGTTCCCCAAATGCTTAGATGTTGCTGTTTTAGACTTTAAATATAAAATATGAAGGTCAGCTACGAGACTGGAAAGATTAATTGCCCAACCCAAGACAATTAACAAACAAAATGTTCGTTGAATTCCACCTGTGCACGGCTAAATACATATCGTCGCTGTTGGGTCGAATACTTCCATCCCCACATTAACTCATTTTTATTTTTGGGCGACAATCTATGCTATAGGTGACTCTTAATGTCTGTGGGGGTTTTAATACTTAACCAATGAAAGGCATTAGAGCCAGTGATATACTTCTTTTAACCTAACTGGATCCTCAAACTCTCACTAGCAACTACATCCCCAGCCCCGCCTCCACCTTAGTGGAAACGGCACACAGCAGAGCCCACTCATTTGGCAAGCTGTTTATTCCTACTGAGGATGCGGAGCCTATCTCAGCTGACATTGGGTGAAAGCGGGTACACCCTGAACCGCTCACCAAACCATGCACACTCCTATTCACACATTGTGACAATTTGGAACAGCTAATTATCCCAGTGAGCATGTCTTTGGACTGTGGGAACAAACCAGAGTGCCCAGAAGAAACCCATCCAGAAACAGGAGCGTGCTGACATCTACGCTATCGTGTCACTGCACAGCAGAACCGAAGGTAAAAGGTTTGTGTCTGACTTGGTCTACTGGAAATCATCTTCAGCAGAGTAAACACATCTCTTGTGATCAGTCGAAATGATAAGGTTAATGTTACAGTCTATTGTTTGCTTGATCAGTTACACAAACGCAAATATATTAACATGCATGAAAACACAAAACCAGCTTTAATGACAATGTTTAATTATGTAATAAAAAATATGTGTTTCTTCCATTCACTGAAGAGTAGTGGTTCTGCAAATACGATGTTTCTGCCCGACAGCGACGATATAGAAGTATAATTTGTCATCTAGGACACACTGAATCTATAATAAAAGTGAATGAAGTTGACTGATTTGAGATTAAACCACACAAATTATTTGTCTTTACTTAATAATAATAGAAGTAGTATTCAGCTGAGTGGCCAATGCTACACAGCTACACGTTCTAAAACATATCAGAAAGACTGCAGTAATTAATTCTACCAGACTCACTTTGGTCTCTTTGCAATCCAGGTAGAACTGGTGCTGGCTGATGGCCATCGCCCAGATGGTTTTGATCAGTGAGTGGCTGGCATACCATGTGTGGATAGCTTGTCTCGACTGGCCAAAAGTGGACTTTGAAGATGTTCTCCTGAGGATTAATCCGTATACACATCAGTCAAACTCTATGAAACTCTGGCAGTGCAAAAACCAACAAAAAGTCAAGTAGGAAACATGAGGACGATGGTGTAAATCAGTAAACTACAACTGCTTCTTTCACCAGCTGTATGACTTGTATCATATGTTTACACATCAACTCGAGCTCCCATTACATATCAGGTACTTGATATCGCCGACCTTGATGCTGTGTAGAGATACAAAAAACACTCTAACTAAACATTCCCTTTTTAGTGGTTGCTCTGCAGCCAGTGTACATCTTTAAAAACCCTACAGCGTCAATCAAGATCCATGTATTAGTGATTACCCATAAAAGTGAAATTAAACCCAACCTTAATAAAAACTTGCATACATATCCCATGTTCACGGTGACGATCTTGTTGGGGGGTTGTTCTATGAAAAGCGGGGTGGGAGTGATGTTGAAGCAACAGTTGCTGCCAAAATGTTTTCTACTACAAGAAACACACCACTGAACTGTGCAGGCGAGTTACACACGGGTACATACTCTGCACTCAACCTAGATGGCATTAAAGCTTTACAAGTCAATTTTTTGATGTGAAAGGGCTCTGGCAAAAGAGAACCAGATCAACTCACAAATCTTTAAGTCAAATGTGCACTACATGTACGGTATATGTGCACTGATGTAAATAAGCAGACGTGTGTGTGTGATGTAGGTAAATATAACAGTCTGTGTGTAGATGTGCCTTAATTTATTCAGAAGTTCACTAGTTTATATCTGATTTGTTAGTTTATTATTTGTATACTGTTATTATTGCTGCCATCTTGCCTTCTTGGAACTGATTCGTCTACACAATGTTTTTTCGATTTAGCACTCTCACCACAATGAAACGTAATACAAATTGCAGACTTTACAGAGGCTAATGCAAACTGTCTGAATGCACTTTTGTATATGCAAGTAAAAACCACCTGATGATGAAAATACACAGATGTTCAGTGTAACAGGGGAAGCTTTTTTGGAAGGATTTTTTTGTTCATTACAGTGTAGCACACAGAGATAAGATGGTTCAAATGTTGTATGCTTAAAGTGTAGAAAAAAAGCTTATCCATGTTGACACGTCACTCTCCAATGAATGCAGAGCACTGAAACTATGTGATTAGCGCAGGAGTTAATGAGGATGCACAGGCTAAAAATGTACCAAGGCTCATGTGTGTTAACTTTGCCCTGGTTTTACCTGGGAGGGTCGTTGACTTCAACTGCAAACTTCTTCTCACGGAAATACAAGTTCTCTAACTGCTTCCAGTAAAAGACCTACAAAGAGATAGTTTGAGATTACTGACTTGGGAAATCTGCAGATAATAAGTATATATTTTTTTGTTTTGACATACGGCAGATTTTTCACAATGGATACACCAGCAAAAAAAAAGGAAAAATAAATAAAAAAGGTGCAGACAAATATTTAGTTGGAGCATCGCTGGCCTTAATTACAGAGTGTAATCACCGTGGCATTGCTCCTTCAGTTGGTCAAGTCGAGGCTCGGCAACATTATGTGGCATTAAAATGAAGTCTGCTGTGCTGATGACCTAAAGTACTGAAAGACCAGATTATCCCATCAATGGACTTTATCTTTCCTGATGGTACAGATATAAAACTGGGGCTCAAACAGTGCAAGAGGATGAACAGAAACAACCATTCTGTCTAAGTTTGTTGAAACACAATGCTTTGCCACTTCTGTGCTGTAATCAAGGCTGAAGGCAGATCAAAAAAATTATAGAGTACACAATTTTTTTTAATACAGGCATTGTATCATGTCACAAGACAGACAGCTGTGCTTAAAAAATTACAGCACGGTTAACATAAAGGGGACTAGGTGTTATATCAATACACTTAGCTGGAAACAGATGACAAAAGCATCTACTGCAAGGTCAATTTAACACCACTGCTGCCATAATGAAACTACAGGAGATGTGCTACGTTCAAAACCACAGCTTATTTCTAAATCTGCCCTAAAGGAAGGAAACTCAAAACAAGGCAACGGCTATGGTCACTGTAAAACATCTGCTGCCGATAGACACGGCGTGCCTGAACACATTTCCTGGGAACGCAGCTTTGGCTCTATCAGAGTCCAAACATCAATGGAACCATATCTACTCAGTGTACGTAATCACGATGACAGATTACCTAGAAAAGGGCAGAAATGCTAGTGGACAACCGGGAAGCACACTTCAGCACTTTCAAATACATGCACTGAACAAGGGACATTAAATGACCCGTAGAAGCTGACATTGAATACAATGTAGTAAAACTTTTAACTTTTAATCAAAGTTTTGCCAACGTTTACTTTTGAGGTATCAAATATCAAACACAATTTACTTTATTCAGGTAGCATTTCCAATAAAACAACCCCAGACACACCTGGCGGAATACCTTTTCAATAATCACTGTGCTGCAAGTTAGTTAGATCCAGCTGAAGCACTCATCAGGGAGGTGAAAAAAAACTGCATCAAGTCCCTGGTGTATTGAACAGGTTCTGTGGAGTCCTGCACTCAAGTTTCCCCCCAGGGTTGAGGCTTCCTTGAACAATACTCTCTTGTCTACTCTCAGGAAAAGCAAAAAGGTGTTGCAAGAGTTTCGCACATTAGGCCCCTCCCATATACTCCTCCCCTGTGTGACATCACCAAATTCTCACTTTGACCCCGAAGCCCATTTACGGCAGGTTGACAACTCTGAGCAGAATACACACTTTCTGCCCCTCCCTTTCCTCTTCTCTCTGGCTCATTCTGACTAAGGCTACACTCATTTTTTCAGCATATCTACCGCTCCCTCTTGTAGTTTTGGCTTCAAGTTCATCCTCAAACTAGATTTACTGGTTATACACAGGCATGTAACAGCTTTAAACCTTTACTGGTTATGGTCTGACTTGAGAAAGAACTGGCTGTTTTTAGCACACATTGCATCAACTCTAACACTCCCGATGCTTCCCAGGGCAAACCTGCATAAAATCTGGTACTTGTGTATATTTAATCATTAATCACTGACCATGGCACTCCTAACCTCAGGAAAAAAAACAAGACAGTCCCTCTCACTGCTGCTCAGGCTGACAACAGAAAATATTTCACCCATTTATCAGAAGCTTCGATAGACCTTTCTCTACCAGACACCGCAATATACAGATAGAATGTATAGGCACTACAGAAAGATAAAGGTGGACAAAAAAAAACCGAAAAAAAAAAAACAACCCCTGGGGGAAAATGAAACCTGATTTCTTACAAAACTCCATTCTCTTAGAGCTGGTATCATGTGTTGTTGAAACAAGGGAAGAAGGAAGCAGAATAAAATCTGTAATGTGATTCTTCCGTAGAACCTCCTAAAGAGTTTCAGCATAAAACAGTGAGGTGCTGTAGACGAGGTGAATCAGTAAAGTTAAAAATTCTTCCAACACTTCAAAGTCAAAGGAGCCCAGATCACTCCCCAGCACGTCTTAGTGTGGAAGATCTCAGGGTTATCCAATTAAAGGGCTTTGTCAAGCAGCCTGGGTGTAATTGCAAGTGAATCATGTGTAATTTAAAGTGCAACTTTATTCTAATCAAGAAAATAAAAACTTCAGCTCAAGCATCGGTACAAGTAGAATTATACCACAAATTAACTGTTTATTTTTCTGTAACCAGGAATTAACAAGGGCTATTGTCATTTCAAAAGCATGATTTTAAGTAGATGAGTCTTATTATATGAAAAACAACTGGTGTTCACAGTGAGAGAAACTAATCCCTAAGGTTTCTGGAATACATTTGCTGTAGTTTGATCTATGTGGCGTTTAATAAGTCTCAAAACGAACTTTTTTACTTTTACTTTGCACAAGCACATTTCACTTCACTTTCACACTGCTGTTCAGTATTCCTTCATTTTCCTGAAAAGTCTCAAATGCAAAGGTGAACACCATTATATTACAGACTATGGAAAATACACATAACCTTAGCAGAGTTTTGACTGTCCGCAAGATATCGAGTGAGTGTGTGTAAGCAATAGGAAGAGTCATGCTTGTAGTGAAAAAAGCTCTGTGACATGTTTTGAGACGAATTAAACATCATAAACCTGAATTCTGAAAACAGCAGAGTGTTTATGAAACAGAGCACATAAAGGCAACAACTTCCCATCACCACCACTGAATCTCAGCTTACTTTATCCAACATTCTGTGCTTGTTAGTATATCAGGATCAATGCATAATGAAGGGCTCAAACAAAGGTTCCGACCAGAGAACCTTACACTCCACGAGTTCTTTACACAACTATTATGTGATGAGCTGAAGCCTTAAAGCTTTTAGCATGAAAAACTTAATTTGGTGTCGGGATAAAACATGAATTTGTTTAGTTCATTTAAAAGGCGGCACGTTAGTTTAGAGGTTAGCACTTTCGCCTCACAGCAAGAAGGTCCTGGGTTTCATTTCCGGCCATTTCTGTGCGGAGTTTGCTTCTTCTCTCCCTGCTTGCATGGGTTTCCTCCCATGGTCCGAAGACATGCACGTTAGGCTAATTGGCTGTCCATATTAAACTTAGGTGTGAGTGTAAGTGTGAACGGTTGTGTGTATGCTGGCCCTGAACAGCCGACGGTCAGCTGAGATAGGCTCCAGCCTCCCCATGACCCTAGTAGGATTAAGCAGTTCATCAAATCAATAAGGGCGAGAGTTTATCTAAATGATGTAGCGCTACACATTTGTTCATTATTTATGCGTCTTATCGGGTCGCAGGGTGAGTTGGGGATAATCCCAGCTGATTTAGGACAGAAAGCAGAATACAGACTGGACAGCTTGCCAGTCTATCACGAGGCTAATGCAGAGAAACTGACAGCCATTAACACTCACATTCACACCTATGGGCAATTTAGAGTAGCCAGTTGATCCAATCCACATGTTTTTGGATTGTGGGGGGAAACTGGAGCACGCAGATGCAACACATAGGCACAAGGAGAGAATGCAAACACTGTAAGATGTGAGTCCTGATCTAGTGTTACGTTTTATTTATTTTATTGTGCCAAGTAAGTTATAGATCATCAAACAAAAGCACCTACACACTCATATCATATACACACTTCCACAAGCTATTAAAGATTCGCAGGGAAGACGACATCCAAATAACTCACTGATTCAGCCAGGCCTTAATCTACTAATGTGTGTGTGTGTGTGTGTGCGCGCAAATATACACACATACACAAGTAAGTGGATCCCTGATTAAAATACTACAATATAAAATATCCTAACAACGAAACACGTGCATATTAGGCTACATTGTGCGTGCCTGTGTTAACATGTGCTTGTTGCCAAGTTTGCGCTGATCTGTTGACATTTCCGAATGCGTTCCTTAGGGGCGCCAGGAAAAAAAAGATTCACGTCTGAATCGCGATTCTTATTTATTAGCATTATAAATCGATTCAAATTTTCAAGAATTGATTTTTAGGATCACGTGTTTGTCCACACATGGGCATCGCAAATTGTTCCAGTGAGTGGCGGCTCCAGAACTATCGTGTTTCCCCGATAATAAGACCTACCCTTTCTTCTGCAGAACGGTCCAAAATAAGCCCTACCCCAAAAATAAGACCTAGCTAAATCCATATTTTGTTTGCACCCTCCCCTCATTTTTTGTGAATGCACACGTCCCAGCACCATTTACAGCAGCGCTGCAGAGGAGCGACTGAAAAAGAGAAAGTTAAGAAAAAAAAAACGGTAAGTAAAAGTATTGTACAGCAGGACTAAGGGGCATGATGGGGATAAAAGCAGGACTGGGGAAGCATAACGCTCAGCATTTTACCTACCGGTATTATCTTCTATCTTCTGCCTATTATCTAGGCAGATTTTTGTGTTCACACCCACCTGTTTATTGAAATTGCTGTTAATGTTAATTACAATAAGATCTACCCCCAAAATAAGCACTATGGTGTTTTTTGAACCGAAAAAAAAGAAAAAAGACTGCCTTACTATCAGGGAAACATGGTAGCTTTTAGCCTAGCTTTGACATGGATGAGGAAAAAAAAAATAAAAATACAGCCAGCGCCGTCTTCACTGAAGGAAAATGCTTGCACTTAGGATTTTCCGGGTAAGAAGGAACTTGACATGACAAGTGTGCAAAATAAAAGTCAAGTATTTCAGGAACACTTCACGTCAGCACATTAATACACACACACACACACACACACACACACACACACACATATAAATTCCAAGTGAGCTACAACTTGGAATGGTGACAATTACAATGAACGTTAACCAATGACATTGTGGATATACATTCAAAACATTTACAAATTATATTGTAATAATGAACATTATGGTTTTTAGCTGTGATTAGAACAGGATTTTGTTTATCAGGCCAAAAGCCAGGAAATGACACACCTATTAAACCTCAGCAGCAATCTAAGAACATTAACTATTAGTCATGAACTTGCTTTAAGCTCTGCTCTTTTTTTAACGCTGACTAACAAATATAACAAACGGCCTAACATGCTGACTGTACAAGAACTTAAGAAGACAGAAAACGATGGTGCAACAGGAACACTCATCAATAAATTCTGATTCTATGAATATGCAAACTAAAAACACCTACACATTCTCCTGCTGGACAGATGTAATAACAGAAAACATCATTTCGCAAAACCTGCATTTGTATATTTAAACACGATTGGATAATTTAATATGAATTAAATCTGCATCTGGGAAACAGGCGCTGTGACATACTGCTCCTCCTCCACCGCTCATTATTGTATAAACTGAGACTCTGTGTGTCACTGAACTGGTCAAACCATTCTACAGTGATATTATCCAGTGCAATGTGAAACCCTTGGCAAAAGTAAAACACCTATTTAAAGAAATGCTTCGCTTCATGAAGGAATCTCCAGACATGAGTGTGAATCTGCTGTCTGAGGGACATGTTCAAACCAGAACGTCACAGACGCAGTGCTCATATTCAGCGGGTGCAGGTATTGGACTTGATCTTTATAGAAACAAGCATCACGAGATTGTACTTTGTACTGCATTTGATGAATGAGATCAAACATGCCGCGTGAATTTCTACAAACGATTTTAATTTTGCAGGTAAAAGGCAGACGTGTGTAAAGACCAGCTGAGCCGATCCGCCTGTCGATCCAGTGTTCCGTCCTTCCCTCACTTGTGAACAAGACCTCGAGATACTTGAACTCCTCCACTTGAGGCAGGACTTCATTCTAGACCTGGCGGGTGCGTTACACCCTTTTCCGCTTTTAGATATATAGATTCATGCAGTTCCTTTTACCGTGGCTAGTGTTTTAAGAGTAGCATGGCTCCTTTAAGGGCTGAATCAACATCCGCCCTGGAGATATTAATAAAAAAAAATTTCCACTGCGTTTCCTGACTATGATCTGGAGTGAAAGCAGGAAACAATAACACTGAGTTTTCTATTCCTTGTCTTTTACTCTCTGATTTCCACCTTCATTTCCACGATAGGTGCCTTGTTAATTTAATTATCCGGTTAACGAGTTTGTGTTCCGTGCTCCCATTCATGTTTGGTAGTGTTTTGCTTGGTAAAAGCTTGTCTGCCTATCGGAGTTAGATTGTGTGCTGTTTATCATGTGTGAGCTTGAACTGTGGTGTATGAGCCACTATTTTTATGGTTTCAGTTTCATTATAATTGCTGCCCGTCATGATGCAAATCAGCAATATATAACAGGCAATCATCATCAACTAATGGACACAGGACAACCAACAGAGTCATGTTCGATGCCTATGGGGCTCGAATTAGGAGTTCCATTAAAAATAATATTAAATGGTAATAAGTAAGACCCAAGTATGCTGGTATTTTTTGTGATTGGTACACTTCAGCTCAGAACAGGATTATACTGAAATATGATTTTGTTTTTTACTGCGATATTTCTCTAAAATTACTTAAAAAGAAGGAATTAGAAATGCACCAGCCATGTGAGTGTTCATGATTGCCACAGTTCCCAAGCAATGATAATTTTTAAGTCAAAGTGCAAATAAACAAATGCTTTTACATTTTTTATTTAATGCATTTGTGCAAAAATTTAATACGGTTACTAATCATTAGTAACGAGACATAACTCAGTGTACTCAAAAACATGATATAGCTAACAGTTATTACAGCACTTACTACATAATGAGAAAATATAATGGTTCTGCAGTGGTTGCGTTCCCAGGCCTTTTAAAAAGGTTTTTAATCTGACGACCCCCAATAGATTGTGAACATGAGGCAGACCCAACCACAAGTCCTATCCTCTCTTCTCTTAGACCTCCTGCCAGACTAATTGTGCTTTATTGCTTGATCAATTGTTTGGGCTGACTGAAGAGCACAATGACTGGGGTGGATTTGCATAATGAGAGCAGTGTGCTGGTAGTGGGCTGGGAAGATACAAAGGCAGCTAGTGCTGACAGCAAGCACAATCAATACTGGCAGGCTGATGGTGTGCACTTTGACAACCGGGTGAAGGGGTACTTTTAAAAGAATGCACAAAAAACCTGCCAGAAAGCAAAGCAGAATAGAAGACAGGACACCCCCTTCGCATGTCCTTGCTATAACAGTGCCAGGAAAACAGCGGGCTGGGAAAGAAAATGAGAGCGAGAGAGGGGGAAGGATATACTCCTGGACCATTTCCACTCAACCCTCTATCTACACCTTAGCTTTGCCGGAGGAAATCTAGGTTGGCATGGAAGCACCAAATGAGCCAAGACCCCTTTCAGAAACCCTTTCTCTGGCTGGCATCATGCCAGCATAACTCCCTTCTCTGCCTTCAAGTGCTACAATTACACCATGTCTCTAAAGATTTGGGCTGTACAGACGGGGAGATGCCCATGAATGCTATGCCACCAGACACACCCAGCTACAGTCAGCTTACGAATGCCAGAAATCCCGACCTGGAATGATATACGGCCTGCAAAATAATTCAAAACAGCCACCAAATGTAAAAGAGCCAGGTTTAAATCTGAGCGCAGAAAGCCTAAAACAGTTCTGAAATTGTGAATAGGAGCAATAGAATAGATAAGGTGTGGTTCTTTCTGCTAGCAGGCAAAATAACAATACAGAACTTTAGTAAGGACCACACTGACACACACACACACACACACACCCCTTGCTGTTTATATTAACACCACATAGTTTCTTTCATTTAAACAGGTCTTTCCCTCTTCCCTATAATTCTCACAAGCTGTGCCTTAAGCTGGCCTCACACCCAGGTGGTTCTGACGGTGGATCAGTGCAGTTCCAAACTGTGCTGGACCACAGTGCTATCATCTGGACACCATGACGCTATTCGCTGTCAAACAGCACCATAATAATTTTCATCATATAATGAATTTTCATAATGAAGTTTCACTGTGGCTCTCTAAACCGTACATCACCGTCAAGCTGCCATGTTCAATACAACCTCATTCCAACCCATTCACATCCCACTTTCACCTTCTGCTCCAAGTTGTTTTGCTAAATATATTTGGCACCAGCCCTGCAATGGCCTGGAGAGCTGTATGACCTCTCGACCTCTCTGAAAATCTGACAATTTAATGAACACTAGTCAGACGGCTGTATAAAGGTGCCCAAACTTGTGCTAAAGTTATACAAGCATGCCTCACACTCCAGGAGCTCAAGAATTGACAGATATTCAGATAGGTTGGAATTGTGGGTCAGTCAGAAGGTGGCGTCAGCCAGCGACAAAAAGCCAACAATTTGAATATTCCTCTGTCAACAGTAAAAAGTTCACCAGTGAAGGTACGATCACCACGGATCCACGACCAGGTCGTCCTGGAGCATCAGAAAGATGCCTTCGCTCTGTGAAGAGAACAGTACCCAGGCCCGTTCCCAGGCTGCAGACATTGCAGAAGACATCCAAACCAGCCCAGAAACTGTCACGTGCTTCTTCATCAAATGGGCTATTATGGCCGAGCAGCAAGACGCAAGCCTCTTGTTCCACCAGCAAATATTCATTCTGATATTTACGATGTCTATTTACTTCTGTCCAGTCTCTGTAGCTAGCTAAAGAAAACAGCTGTAGTGTATACATTTTTATTTCTAATATACAGATTTGAGCGCTGCTTAATGCACATATTTTAAGTGCTAACTCGTAGCAGGTACTCTGATGTGTGATTTCTATGCAAAATGTGTCAAGTGATTTCTGTTTCTCCTTATGAACACACCAGACAGTATGTGAGGATGTGATGTGGGGACTGGATAGAGATTCTCTGCTTTCTCTGAACATTCTCTTACTCATTTGTGTTGTTGTGGGTCTGGCTGTAGTTCGGTGAAACATTAACTAATGGAGATAGATAGAGCGTTGAAAAGGGAAAAGGGAAAATGGCAGAGTCTTCTCTACGGTTTACTGTAACCTACCTTCCTGGGTTTTAACTTGTCTTGTTGGTCGTATTGGGCAATGCCTTTATAGCTAATTCCCAACCACCATGGAATTCCCTGCTTGTCCTGTGAAAGGGAAATTTTAAAAAGGCAGTTTAGTGGTTGGGGATATTAGCCCTGTAGGTATGTTGCATTGTCCATATATGCATCCTATGGTTTGTGAGTAAATCATGTGTGTGCTTCAGTCAGCTTTAACGAGCTTGATCAGAAAAATAAGTTTAATAAAAACCCACAAACAAAACACAAGCATACCTTCACTTCATAATAATGAACACCATAGGAAGGTAAGGATTCCACTAACAAGAGATACCTGTGGATAAAATAAGCGTTCATCAGAAATCAGTCGCACAATGTTTAGTTTACAGTACAATATTTAACTATTCTACACATTACTTAATACAGCCTCAATCTGATTAAACTGCTCCCACATAAAGTGAGATAGCACTCTGGTCTGAATATCCGTTTCAGTAAATCTAATGCACTTGGTACGTTAGGGAGAATCATTCAGCACTTACTCTATGATGGCCTTTCCCCGGGTGAGTCCTTTGAGGGTTCTGTAATGCTCAATGACTTTATTTTCACTATAAGGCAAAAGGGAGCGAGAGAGCAAGTGTGTTTGTTTGGAGAGAAAGAGAGAGAGAGAGAGAGAGAGAGCGAGAGAGCTTTAAAATCTGTACATGCAAAATAGACAGTAATTGAACACTACACCAAACTATGAATGTGTCGTTTGTAGAAGTCAAGTTCAGCACACTCATCCATGAAATGCCATCTGGACAACTGTCCTGTCAAAGATCTAGTATCTAATCGCACACACACACACACACACACACACACACACACACACACACACACACACACACACCCC
>JAOUQZ010000016.1:6944784-6956093 GCA_028564935.1 Neosilurus hyrtlii | reverse complement strand
CAGTAGGCAAAGAAGCTATAGTGTTCCTGACCAGTAAATATGAAGGAGTTTCATAATTTCACTAGTCCTGTTGGCCAGTAGCTTAATTTTGCTGAATTCCACCCCTGTGCCAAGTTTCCTTCAGTGGAAGCTCAATGATTCCAGTAGGTTTCGTGCTACAAACCTACGTGCTACTGAAACCAGCTGGAAACTACTTTGGCTTGTAAAACACACACACAAACACACACACTCCCTCCAGGGTGTATGCTACTTAGATGCTACTATATGCTATTGTTCTTCTAAAACTGAAACCTGCACTTCATTGTCAGTTCATTTTGGATGGATGTAAAAGTTTCCTAGTGAAACCAGCTCACAGATTTAGTAACTCTTATTCACCTGTGCTATATCTTGTTTTGGTTCTGTATCTGTTTACAATAACAAAACTGCGTGGTCAGTGGAACGATCTTGCATATATGTGATAACTTGGCAGCGCAACTGCAATAGATAGAAAGTGGAAAAGTCTGAGATCAAGTGTTAAGAACCAGAAGAAGGGAAAATGATTTTAAGAGAAATAAAAAAGTTGTTAATATGATGGCGGCCGGTGCAGGGGTCATTAACACTCGCTTACATGGTTTCAGAAAGACATTGTAGATCCGATTTCACTTTATTTCCAACAGACACCCCTGTATTTCATCTTTATTTAATCTACCTGGAACTCAGTGGGAAACCTTAAACTAGACCAGTGAAAATCTGTGTATCTGACTAAACATTAACCAACTACAAACTAAAATAAGAGACCAAAATACCTCTGGACTCCGAGAACCTAATCCAAATCAGTAACAAGATTAAAAAGGAAGATCAAGTTCAGTCATGGTCACATACATTCCGCTTAAGATTTATTGGTAGCATTAGATAGAGTACACAAAACAAAATTCTTTACTCAAAGGTCAGAGGTCAGGAGCACGAAAAAAATCAAGCATTAGAGGAGGCGATTCAAAGGAATGAAGAGCAGAAACAAACAACAAAAAAATTTCACATTACAGATTTTTTTTGTCAGCATGTACTCACTCAGTCATTTGATCCTAGTTTAATCCTACTAGGGCTGCAAGGAGGCTGGAGCCTATCTCAGCCAACAATGGGCAAAGGTGTGGTACACCCTGAATAGCTGGCCAATCCATTACAATAACAAAACTGAAAAATAAAAATATAAAAAAATAAAAATATAAAAAAATAAAAAATTCATAGCTAACACTATTCACACTCAAACCTAGGGGCAATTTGGAACAGCATAGTGTGTCTTTGGACTGTGGGAGGAAACCGGACTTGGTCCCAGGACCTTCTTGCCATGAGGAGGACATGCTAACCACTACACCACCATGCCATCCAGTCAGCAAATTTTATTTTAAAAAAAAATTAGGTGGAAAAACAAACCTCAACCATCTGAAATGGACCAACAGTTAATAATAACTACATCTAAGACACAAATATCAGAAACATTGTGCAGTGTAATATCTATGCTGTATCTAACACTAACCATTTAATAAAATGAACACAGAGCTTTAAAGGTTGCTGGAAGAACACTGAATATATTGTATTGTACATCTGTCAGTTCTTGCCCCTATTTTGTCCAGTATTTCTGCTTCTGCTGGGCGATTCGTGATGACCTCATGCCCTGACTCAGTACTCTGGTGTCATCTGCATGACCTTGGTATTGTGAAGACTCTGTGCATCACGGGTTGTACAGACATTTCTTTCACAGCAGTAGTGATTACACTTCAGGCTAAATACTGCTAAACCTTAAGCACTTATTGTTTGGTTTTCAATTGCATGTTGTTTTAGAGAACTCCCACAACGCATTGCTCAAGCAAGAATCAAGAGTTGTTGCTGAGACTAAGGCAGCAGGGGGCAGAATGCTTCAGGGAATCAGGGAAACAACACGCATCATTATACATACCATTATCTAAATAAAATTTTATGAATATATATATGTACTTTAATTATGTCATGATTCTAGCAGCCAGTGATCCCTCTCCTGCACTCTTACTAAACTAATAAAAGCCTTTCCATTAAAAAGATTCTCATGATCCCATTCACACCTTCTTAAATGGGTGATGACCTCAGAGAGGCCAGAAAACTCCATCCAGATGGCTCACACAGACCCGATGAGCAAGCAGCTGCCTGATAACCAATATCCACATATTACACATCGAGTACAGCACATGTTCACGTCCAGGCTGCCAGACTACAACTCCTGATTGTTTTGCTGAAGCACAGTCACCAGCTAAAGTGCCAGTGGGATCGCTCTGAACTACAGATTGGGTTGAGGAGTAATATTAATCACATTCAGTCCAATACTAATCTCCACTTTCTATGTTCCACTGTCAGTGTAATACTGTCAGTGGGAAATAAACCATGGGTTCACCGACGGGAAAAAAAAAGTCTGGTAAAAACACAGGAATAAAGGTTTCAGCAGCAACAGCCAGCCCCTAATTTGTGATTGCCATCAGCATGTCTGACCCTGAAACTACAGAACCATTGAGATGTCCGTTAAGACTAAGATTTGGGGTTTTGCTGCTGGCAATGGGCTACAGCCAAGCCCCCCACAGGGCAGATTCTGAACCATGATAAACAGTGTGTGCCAGTGTGCACGCCTAACACAAATGCCACGAGAATAAGGGGGGGTCACTGCCTAATGTCACTTGCATTCTGTTCGCCCCTAACCACCACCCCCCCCTACACCCCCCCCCCCCCCACGCCCCGGGACCGCTAACTGCCGATAAGGTCTCTGAGGGACAGCACAGATGCTGAGCTATACAGAGAAAAAAAGAAAGAATAAAGAGGAGTGTCAGGTTTAAATATCACATGCAATGGATGAACACAATGAACAGATTCCCTTCAGCTTTCCTGCAGAGGCCAAAATGACCCAAGTGGAAATGTATGTTTTTGCAAAACCATTTTATGGTGCTAGGCTCAACACCTGGGGAGGGCATATCTATAGAATGCATGGATACTATGAGTAAGAATTTTTATTTATTACAGTACTGACAAAAATGCACAAGGTTATTATTCCTTCATTCATTTGGCAAACCACATAATCCTACTAGGGTGACAAGGAGGCTGGAGCCTACCTTGGCCGGCAGGGCACACCATGAACTGCGTTCCAGGCTATCGCAGTGCCAGTATACACACATAAGCATTCACACTCAAACCTAGGGGCGATTTGGAACTGCTAATTAGCCTAATGTGCATGTATTTGGACTGTGGGAGGAAAACAGAGTACCTGGAGGAAACCCACGCAAGCACGGGAAGAACATGCAAACCACACAAAAAATGCCCTTGCCCAGGCCGGGACTGGAACCCAGGGCCTTCTTGCTGTGAGGTGCACACGCTCACCATTACACCCATAAAGTTATTAATTAAGAAAAATGGGACTGTGTAAATATAAGACTAAGTCGGCATGGTGACATGCCTCAAAGCAAGAAGGTCCTGAGTTCAATTCCCGGGCTCAGGCATTTCGGTGCGGAGTTTGCATGTTCTCCCTGTGCTTGCGTGGGTTTCCACCGGGTACTACAGTTTCCTCCCACAGTCCAAAGACATGCATGTTACCCTAATTGGCTGTTCCAAATTGCTCCTGGGTGTAAGTGTGAATGGATATGTGTATGTGTTGGCCCTGCAATGGTCTGGCAAGCTGTTCAGGGAGTACCCTGCCTTCACCCAGTGTAGGCTATGATAGGCTACAGACCCCAACGCAACCCCAACATGATTGAGCAGTTCGGCAAATGAGTGAGTGAGAGTGACTGAATATAAGACTCGGAGATAATATGGACGTGGAGCAGCTGTGAAAATGTATAATGTACTACACAAACACTTCGAGTATTTAAAGCACTTGAGGCGTTGCAATACTATGACTCATGTTCAGTTCCCAGAAACAGCACTGGATGAATATACTATGCATGTGTATTTCCTCAACATTTAGTCACACAGATATTGCAGAAGTTGGAATGATACTTGGTGAGTCGGTGGCAACCCATTACCCTGTTCATTTATTTTATGAAGGTTATACTTCTAATTCAGCATGGTAATGTGGTGGCTAGTACGTCTGCCTCAGAGCAAGAGGGTCCCGGGCTTGGCAAGGGTGTTTCTGCGTAGAGTTTGCATGTTCTCCCCGTTCTTGCATGGGTTTCCTCTGGGTACAATGGTTTCTTCCGAGAGTTCAACGGCATAGACATTAGGTGAATTGGTTGCTCCAAATTCCTCCTAGATTATTAGCTAATAGCACTGTTGCTTCATAGCAAGGAGGTTCTGGATTTGAGCCTGCTGGTCAGCTTGGGCCTTTGCGTGTGGCATTTGCATGTAGATTGCCTCTAGTTTCTTTCCACAGCACAAAATATTTGGCCAACTAGCTACTTTACATTCTTCGTAGGCATGAATGTGAGTGTGAATGCCTGTCTGTCTTTCTGTGGTAACCCTGTGATAGACTCTCAACCAGCATCGGCTGTGATACCTGGTATACAGTATCTGGTTACTTGATCTAACTGAATCAATACGAGTTGTTAGAATCAAAAAGTTGTTTAAAAGAGTTACCATTTACCTGAAGTATACTGGGAATTTTAAAGAAAGAAAGTCTAGCCTTCCTGTATTGTGCACAGATCATCATTAGTGTTGCACAACAAGCTCACATGGTGGACATGTGACACGAAGACGGGCAAGTAGACAACACAAACCCGACAGAGCGCAAATCTCAATAAACTTTGGATCGTTCTCACCTCCTTTCTGTTGACAGCCCTGAATGTCCTCTGCTTGTCATTAAGGAGGGTTTTGATGTCTTTAGTCACCCTCAGCTTGTTATTTAGATACACTCATATTCACACTTAGGGGCAATTGAGAATATCTAATTAGCCTAATTTGGATTTTGTACTGTGAGAGGAGACCGGAGAACCTGGAGGAAACCCACACAAGTATGAGGAGAGCATACAAACACCTCACAGAAACGTCTGACCCCTAACTTGAAACCAGGACCTTCTTGCTGTGTGGCAGACGTGCTAACCACTAGGATACTTCTGTCAGTAACTCAGAAGGCAGTAAGGATATTTTGTCAAGTTATTACAACAGTGTTTTTGTTCATAACAAATGATTTTTTTTTTATATGATTATTATAAAACTATGAAATGAGTTCTTTGCTGAGCCCGGGACTTGAACCCAGAACCTTCTTGCTGTAAGGCGGACATGCAAACCACTACAGCACCATAGTAACCAGTTGATTTTGCAAATTAAATAATAAAAGTAATTATTCTAAAAAGGAAACCTATGGGGTTGTTAATTTTAAGACAGTTGTCTTATTTTAAATATTTGTTGTATGTTTACAGTCATGCTTTCAATAGCAATCATTTGAATCGAATACTTGATTAATCAAATAATCTATAAATAATCGTTTAATGAGATAATCGATAGAATAGTCGATTAATAAAGTGATCAATATCCAATCAATAAACCAATTGAATAATAAAATAAATCAACAGAATTGAATAGTCAATTCATAAAATAAAGTAACGGAATCGCAGCTAGTCAGTCCTCATTCTTCACACCTTTCTATTCTTTCATTTCTGATCCTTCTGCATTATTCACAAGAACTTATTCATGTGTTCTTCGATCCTCCTTCCCGCAGACTCAGATAGACTGCTATATGAAATTAAAGATTCATTCATTCATTCATTTTCTAAGCCACGGGGAGGCTGGTGCCCATCTCACCTGACTCTGGGCGAAGGTTAGGTACACCCTGAACTGCTCGCCAGAACACACATACAACCATTCACACACACACTCACATTTAGGGGCGATTTGGGACAGCCAATTAGCCTCCTGTGCATGTTTTTGGACCGTAGGAGGAAACCAGAGTACCCCGAGGAAACCTACACAAGCATGAGGAGAACAGCAAACTCCATGAAACGCCCCAAAATGCCCCGAGCCTGGGAATCGAACCCGGGACCTTCCTGAGGTGAGGCGGATGTGCTAACCACTGCGCCACCATGCCGCTCTTATTAAGAATGTGTTGTACAAATATCATTCAATACACCCACACTGCTATTACAACACATCACAACACAGCATGCTTACTTAACTGCTAGCATGCTGTATGACATCACCCTGACTAAACTGTAATTAATTTTAACCTAATTAGAATTACTCTCAGTGGATCGGATTTAACCACAAAAGGCTGCTAAGCAACGGAACACTCCCATTCATATTTAATAAGCTTTTCATTTCCTTTAGTAGTAATCCTGATCATGGGAAGAATAACGCCAGAGACACTTCATGTTGCAACAAATCTAGAGTCAAGAGTTAAGCACAGTTCCTCCACCAACACTGTCAGGTTTGTTTGTTTTATTACTCTGGGTGTGTATTCACTGTCATCCTAAGATGAACCAGTTAATATTTATACTATTACACGTTAGGTGTCACAGACGTTTCTTCCGTGTAACAGTGTTGATCTATTACCAGGAGGGGGAAAAATCTAAAATTATATAAATATTATCAGGTAGTATGAGGTATTCCAGTACCCGATTCTGATTGGTCGATCACTGTATTCAGCAGTCTTTTATTCGACTGCCTTGCTGTACAATATCCACTTTTAGATAGTGTATGAAATCTATTTAGTTTCTTTCTTAGTGGCTTTATACATACATACATACATATTTATTTATTTATTTATTTTCTTATCTTTTATATTATTTCTATTGATGTTTGCAATGTTTGTTACTTGTTCCCTACTTGGAAGGCATGGTGACGTAGTGGTTATTATGTTCTCCTCACAGCAAGAGTGTTCTGGGTTCGGTTCCCGGCCTCAGGGTGCTTCTGTGTGGAGTTTGCATGTTCTATCATGCCTGTGTGGGTTTGCTCCGGGTACTCCAGTTTCCTCCAGGAGTGCAAAGGCATGCACAGTGGGCTAATTGGCTGTTGCAAATTGCTCCCAGGTGTGAGTGTAAATAGTTGTGTGTGTTTTGGCCCTGCGATGGCCTGGCTTGCTGTTCAGGGTGTACCCCACCATCGCCCAGAGTCGGCTGAGATGGGTGCCAGCCTCCCCGTGACCCAAATTAAGTGGCTTAAAAAATGAATGAATGTCACCGGCTTCTGACACTTGTGCTGCTGTGACATGTAAATTTCAGATATGGGTTTAATATAGTTTTAAAGATAAGATTCATCTTATTTTACCTTAATCCTACTAGGGTATAGCTTATTTCAGCAGGGTATACCTAAAACAGCTCACTAGTCCATAGCTGGGCCAACACACACAACCATTCATGTTCACACTCACACCTAGGGGCAATTTGGAACAGCCAGTTCTACCGTGCATGTCTTTGGACTGTGGGAGGAAACCAGAGTACCTGGAAGAAACCCACACAAGCACGGAAAGAACATGCAAACTCCACGCAGAAATGCCCAAGTCGAGGCCAGGACTCAAATCCAGGCCTTTATGCTGTGAGGAGGACGTGCTAACCACTACACCACTGTGCCGCCCTTTTGGCCTAATATACCGTATCTGTTCATAATCTGTATTTTCATCAAATGGTGTCTTTTAAATTATTCTTCATTTTTATGGTTTGTATTGCTGTCTTGTTGGATGATGCACCCACCTTCGGTTTTTAATGACAGGTATATTTTCCTTTATCCACTCAGTCAACCTCCTCGAGGGAAGTGAATTTTAGCAGGTACCTGCAGGTGAACCCAGCTTCCCTGAGCTTAAGTTAAGAGCTCAAACTCGTATGGTTTGGATTGACATCAACCTTCACCTGAACTTGCTTTGTCTTTTTGACATGAACACATCATGATCATCACCTTTCTCCAGTCTAACCCAGTACCTGTTACATCAGAATCACATTGTGTCTATGAAGTTAGGCGAAGAAGACGACTACCGGCATCTTTCAGAGTCTCGGAGCAGCGGTTCGGGCAACACACGCTCTGAGAGCATCAGGTTTCAGCTCATGTTCAGGTCATATTATTAGTGTGACTGACACCATTGGGTCGTTTTCATTAGTGGACGAAGCTATAATGTAACACAGTGCTTTCTTTAAGGGCAGTGGTAACACAATATACCGCAACATGTATAGAGTAGAGCCGAGGCTGCATTCACCTTTCCAGCCTTTTTTTAAATTCAGTCTTGTGTGCTATTGTGATATCACGATCATCATGAGATCCAGAACTTGCAGATGGAACAAAGTTATAAGAGTCCTCAGACAACAGAAGGGATGATTCACTGCAGGAAATCCTGTCTTGTCTTCTCTCTGGACATTTTATTCACCAGAGTAGGGGCAGGTCATAGGGTGTTGTGAAATTCTCTTCTCTGACATGAATTTAAGTTTTCACTGATCTGAACTCAAGACTGGGTGATCACCTTGTAACGAAGAAAGGAAATCATTTCAGAGCTCATTTTGATCATCCATTAACTACTATGTGAGGGTCACAGGGGCTGCCACACACCAACTACCTCTTTTCTTCAGTTCTCTAACTTAACCAAGGCACAGAGGCTGCGTTCACGCCTGATGTTACCATGTGTTTACTTGATCGAGAAGAAATGTTCACACCTGAAATTATTATGCATCTTCTCGTGCCCTCTTGTGACCGGATCTGACTTCCGTACTATCTATGCAAATAAACACATACACCATTTCCCTTTGCACAGACCAACTGCGCTGCTGTTTATACCAGGTGGGAGACACGAATGCATGTACACGATTTTAGCTGACATAACAAAACATCCAGTGGGAAATATGTAAAATAAATAAATCACCAGCACATTAAATATTCCAATACTCACTCATTCACCATACCATTTAATCCTGCTAGGATCACCCGAAGGCTGGCACCTATCTCAACCGACACTGGGAGAAGGTGAGGTACACCCTGAACATGCTGCCAGACCATCTTACATACACACAACCATTCACACTCACACCTAGGGGAAATTTGGAGCAGCCAGTTATCCTGTGCATGTCTTTGGACTGTGGGAGGAAACTAGAGTACCTGGAGAAAACCCACACATGCATGGGGAGAACACGCACACTCCACACAAAAACGCCGGGGCCGAGACTCCCACCCAGGACATTCTTCCACCGTGACACCCTATTAGCATACTGGGCAACCTCTAAAACACGTCACCAAAACAACATAAATACAAATTCATTTGTTCATTTTCTAAGCCATATAATCCTAATTAGGATCGCGGGGAGGCTGACGCCCATCTCAGCTGGCACTGAGTGAGGGTGGGGTACACCCTGGACAGCTCACCAGGCCATCACAGGGCAACACTCCCAACCACTCACTCTCACACCTGGGGCACTTTGCAACAGCCAATTAGCCTACTGTGCATGTCTTTGAAGTGTGGGAGGAAACTGGAGTTCCAGGAAACCCACACAAGCATGGAGAGATTAGGCAAATTTCACAAAGAAACGCCAGAGCCCGGGAATCGAACACAGGACCTTCTTTGCTGTGAGGGGAACATGCTAACCACTGCACCACTGCACCTCCATAAATACAAATTATATTATAAATTATCATACGACGGATTTTCCTCCCCTGTTATGACAGTGAGTCTTGTTGTCATGTGGCTAAGCTGTGCACTAAAAATCAAAACCATAGCTCTTCCCAAGCACGTGCCCCTTCCAAGACCATGATTACCTGGTGATCACATTGAGTGATCCCATCCTTCAGCCAATTAGCTCCCGTGGACTTCCAGCCACAGATGGCTGTTCCATCAACCTGGATTCAAGCCTGCTACCTCCAGGCTGACAGTCACACACTTTGTCAATGCACCACTCGGGAGACGATCATGCTGAGAAGCTTAGAATTGACCCAACATCATCTCATAGAAGCTTAGTATTGACCCAACACACACTTTGGACACAAGCAAAGTCAGACAAACAGGCAGCATTGACATACGGTGGCACTGGGAAACTTTCTGTTGAATTTACACAGAGTTAAACCAGCAAACCTTCAGTCCTTGTCGTTTGACTCATTCCACAGTATTTTCTGACTAACGGTGAAATTATACAGCAGTCTGAGGTGGCCGGAATACACTGGCCAGAGATCATGACACTTCTGCGCGCTACATTCCACACACACACACACATTGGCTCAGACAGAGAGAAAGATAGTAGAAAAAGATAGATAGAGCAAAAGGAAGGAAGGATCCACGGTCTCACTCTCAGTCATTACAATGTTCCTCTCCTCCCCCATAGTGAACTCGGCCTATTCATCTGGGACTTCACACTTTAACCACGCTGCTCTATTGATTTTTTTTTTGTTTGTTTCCAGTCTGTAGGACATGACTGCTCCCTGGTGCCCTTCTGTATCTGTATATTCCATGCTAATGTCTCTCTAGAGAGGAAACACACGTACAAATACACACACAGACTAGTGGCAGACATCCAACCCACCACCAGTGACCCATCCTTCTAAGGCCAATCACTACAGAATTAAATTAACAGTCACTATTAGTTAGACTGTACACTGGCATTAGGTGTGTGTGTGCATGTGTGTGTGTGCATGTGATGGATGAGGTAATTACTGAACAAATCATCTTCAATTTTCCCCTCTAGTGCATTAGCTGAGCAGCAGGGAAGCTACAGTGTGTTGTAGGAAACAGAAGAGCGTGCTTTGTTCTCGGCGCTTTCTGTCTGAGATATGGGTGGATAAATAAATGAAGTAAAAAAGATGCCAGAAAAGCAAGCACCTGAAGCACTTGAACAACACACCAACCACCCACTCAGGAAGGCCACAATGCTTGAGGCTGCAGCAGCTGCAATGGAAAGAGCTACATCCCATATTATCTTTGATTCTCGAGAAAAAAATAAAAAATAAAGCCTAACCTGCTTTCGCGGCAGCTCCGTATACGTAAACCAGAAAAAAGAAAGAAACAAAAAACAATGGAAAACTTAAAAGGATCAGCTGTAAATAGAGATCAGAGAGCAACAAGTAACTAAAACAGACTCGCAGCATAGTGAGAATGTGCGTCTGTTTACGAGCAACAAGCTTTCCACTGCAGACTTGCATTTAATCTTATGGCACAACACACATATCCAAAAAAGGCAATGCACTGAAATCCTGTGAGTAAATAATGGACCTCATTCGGGAATCTCCAGTTTTCTAGGGATTTGTTAACAAATCCGCTGTCTATTGTTTGTCCCTGTTAAGAGAGGTACAGTGTCCCTGAGGGATCCCGCAGCAGCAGAGAGCACTTGAAGCATCTGCCATCGAATTCCCAACCACACACACACACACACACACACACACACACACACACACACACACACACACACACACACACACACACACAC
>JAOUQZ010000016.1:6932005-6944684 GCA_028564935.1 Neosilurus hyrtlii | reverse complement strand
CCCCCGACCTTGGGATCAGTAATCCAGCACCTTACCACCAGGCCACCACTGCCCGTATGTTACGGATGTTATGAATAATTATTCAGATCGAGGGGGTGTTATGTACCGAGGCCCAAGACAACTCCCTCCGAAATCGGAATTACTGTCCATATCATACAAAACCCAAACACTGTACTTATTTCATTATTCATTTAAAATATTATCAAGTCTGGAGGAATGCACATTGTAGCCAACGTGAATTTCTAACTATAGCATGCCTTTCCCAAAAGCCGTTTCTAAAATTCTACACAAATTCCATGAAAATAGGGATATATATTCAAAAATTGGACTTTTTCCATGCGTCTCATCATGTTGTGGGGAACAAGTCTCTAATCTGGAGAGAGGGCAGCCATTTTCTCGATAGCTTTCCCTGAGAGGAGGAACATCGTTAGCGAAAAAGCTAGATAGGCTCCACCCCACTGACAGCGCTGCTGAGTGGCAGAACATGGTCGTTGCTGCTCAGACTCAGATATGGCTTACAAAACCTTAAGAGCAATTCCATGAAAAATGGGACATGACCAGACAAAAATGATGTTCAATTATAGATTCTAAAACTTTAAAAAATAACATAAACTGCTCTCGCCACCTACGTGTACCATGGAGGATGAATCCTGAGACAGTGGGGTGTGAGGTTTCTTGTCTCTGACTCAGTGTAGAGGCTTATCCATAGTCCATAAACTTCAATGATGTTGTTTGTAGTTTATGTGATGTTCAGGATTGATTTTTGGGTGTAACGCATGTTCTTATTACGTGCACCTGTAGAAAGGTCAGGCATGTGGTGGGATTAGTGGAAACAGTTTTCTCAGATTTCCTAAAACGTTTTAAATCAAGAAATGCATGAAAGGGTGGAACTTGGTGTAAAATCATCAATCATTGGATCATTTTATCTTTTCTAAAGCAAAATAAAATATATAGTAATATTTCAGAAAAAAAGTCTTTTTTTATCTGTAAGTAATGTTAATGAATCAGATGTAACATCCATCACATAGAATTCCTCACAACCCTGAAGCCAGTGCTACTAAGTGCTTCACTTCCTGTTCTCTACTGCAGTCAATATATGAGCAAGCCTCCTCCCCCTATACACCTTAAGTTCACAATCATGCATCGCTATCAAAGAATTATAAAACAAAGTTTGATGAAATTTAAATACGTCTTTTTTTGTAACATCAGTCACAGTCATAGTCATTTTGTAACATCAGTCACAGTTCTGTTTTCATTTAAAAAAAAAGCCAGAAGCATCATTGGATATCTTTTCTTCCCTGCCTTAATACCTCAAGACCTTAACTATGTCCATAAACAAGATTAGGGAGGTATGGCTTTAACTTTTAGCATGAGACTGGTGGAAATGGCTCAGACACCTTACAGACATAACGTCTGTCACGGTGGTATTGCCTTTAAATTGTGAGAATATAAATTGAAGTTTTGGAAGCTTCAGTAAAATTTACACTAACTAACTAATCAAGTTGGCGGACAGACGGAGCCATCATCTGCATGTCGTAGCCGATCAATCTTATAACTATTAGAAGGAATATTTTCATGATTGAAGGCCATGCACCACAATTGCAATCTCACTGATGAAATAAATAGAATACCAAGAATTGCCGAGTAGCTTTCCAGTAATTAGAAATGAGAAATTATTTTGAATGAGTAATAATAGATTTTATGGATATTGTGAATTACAGAAAAATGGGACTAAGAAATCTTTTTTATTTTGCTTCTGAACAACCAAACCCCTTCTTAAGAATCAGAAAATTGTTTTCATATATGGATTTCAAGAGAATCCAGAGAATCTGGTCCGGATCTGGCCCGAAGTTGACCATTCACACACTCATTCTGAAACCTTTGTATTGGACACATCCTAGAAATATTCGGTTTCGAGTGTCCAGAAAGCAGGATATAGACTTCATCTCCCTGTAAACCTAAATGATTTTTTATCATCACTGCATGTTCCTTTTCTTCCGGTTCCATGCCAGACTCATGAAGTAAATGCCCCTCTTGCATTGTGTATGATGAAATGCCAACCCACTTTGGGGCGTGTTATTTGGATATATGAGTATACAGCCCCTTTGGGGCCATGTGCAGAAAAGTTTGTGAGAACACAGCTCAAGACTCTTTGTTGAACTGACTTACACCACAAAGTAGTCATTTCTATGTAAAAGCAAGCACCGCTCAAATGATATGCAGCAGCACGGTCACTTTTACCCCCTAGAATTACTCAAGAGCTTAATACAACCGCACCCCACTCATCTTGCTTTACACTGTTCTTTGTGGGCTGAAGTTGTCCAGCCTTATTGATGAACAGTTCATAATGAGGCTCAGCCACACTTTTTTGCTTTCACTGACTCCTCATTTCCGTGTCTCTTTAAGCCTTTCCTGCTGTGACCCCTAGCTACAGAGGCTTTGAATTGATTTCCACTATAAACCTGAAAGCCTCCTGTTGGTTCGGTAATCGAGATTGACTTTTTTGGCTCCCGAAACCTCAAAGCCACTTAAGCTTCCATGCTGATCAGGTCTGTATTTAAAAGTGACACCGCTGATGTGAGCAGTGAGCTTTTAAAATCCAGATTCTTTTATTATAGGTTGTCTTTTCATGAGCACGGTTAGGAAATCCTTTGTGCGGTGCCCGTAGTTAAAAACCTGTTCCACGGGAGGTCACTGTAAATTTGGCAATTTGTCAGATTAGTCATCAGAAACTGGACTGGATTTACAACTGTATCATCTAACAACATTCAGTAATCTTAAACATGTGGGGGGAAAATGCCTGAAATACAAATGCAATGACAGTAAAAATGGCAAACAAAGTGCCATCTGAAGTCCAATTCTCTAACAAAGAACACTGAAGAAATGCCCTACAGGCTGAATGAGGCATTTAGTAAAGTGTGGACAGAAAAGGTTTAATTTTTAAAGCTGTTTTTATTTTGTTTTTAACATTACAAGCATGACTTTTATATGAGACCATTAATGTAGCCTGTGAGTCAAATGACTCTCATGTGTGCTGGCTGAGCTTCAGTCTTTTGTGTCTGTTAATGGCTTTATTGAATTGGAACAGCTGACCGCATTAAAGGCAACTGAACATCCGAGACTAAAAATCAGGACAATGCCTGTCTGCTTTTGTTCTATTTGTTTGGGTGTGTGTGTGTGTGTGTGTGTGTGTGTGTGTGTGTGTGTCCTCTCTTTTCGTGATCGATACAATACTAGCCTCATAACAAGCCTGCATAAAATGTAAGGAAGAGTATGTCTGCCCTCAGGTAATGCGTCACCTGTTATGTCCCAACTCAATCCCAGTCTGTCATGAGACTTTCTATTGTTTTTTTCCTCCCCATCAGAAGTGTGTGGACTTCCCTTTGATTACACAGCATGCCTTTAACACCCTGTGCTCCAAATAGCCCAATCCCGTCCACCACTTTCCATAAAGATGAGCTTTATTAGATGTGAGGGCACCAGTCTAAATCTGGTCTGCAGTCTGTCAGTTTCAGACACAGCCCGGATGTCACATGTCCTCCATACTCCCATTGTTTGTCTTTCCCAGGAAAGGGAAGTTCACCACCACGGCCAGCAACACTGAAGGGAAACGAGGCTTTCTTTCTTTCTTTCTTTCTTTTTCTTTTTTAAACAGTACTGGGTGTTTAAAAACTCTGTTTTCAAGTCACCCAAACCAGCTCCTTCTATGCATCAACACAGGAAACACAAGAACATGCACGTCTCCCAGGTGCACCACAGGTTTTTCCTTCTGAAGTGCCAAGCACTGAGTGATTTGCAACCTGGCACAAGATCATCCACCACATAGCCTTTTTTTATGAGCTTCAGTCAAATTTCATCTTCCGATCTGTCATCTGATGATCACCCTGATCACTCTTCTCTTAGATGGCACAGGTTTTAGTATGTTCCTGATGCATTGCAAAACAAAACTCTGATATTATCATGGAAGAGGAAAGTCAGCCTTTGTGTTATTGTGTCATCTTTTCCAGGCAGCCGAGCATCCCAGTGAATTACTTTGTTCAGTGTGCCCCCCCCCCCAAAAAAAACCCCATCATAAATTAATAAAACAAATGAAGAAAGAAAGAAATCAAGTGTGTTACAATAAACCTGTGCAGAGATAAAAGACAGACGCCACATTACAAAGCTACATTTCACAGAACTGCCATGAAAAAAGCCTCAGCATGACAAAAGAGGGAACAACAAGCACCCCAAACAAAACCTGGACCAAGTGTCTGAAATCCTCCCCTTTTAAAAGCAAAGAAGGAAAAGTCGCGCAGAGTGGACGCAGTGCCGCAGCTCTCACCTCTCCGCGCTGGTCGGGTCCAGTGTCGGGTTCCCGGTGTCGTCCTTCTCACGCGCGCCTTCGCCCTGCTCTCAACTACAGCCTCATTTCCAGCACGGAATAAAAACAGGAGTCGGGAAGCATGAAGGCACAAGATGAAAGCGCAGCGGGGGAACACGCGCTCTTCCAGGTCGCCTTGTTCTTGTGTCGGGACGCGGGATCCCGTCTACGGACGCGTCCCATTCACACAAAAGCGCACTTTCCCTCCGCCCCTTACCTTCACACACACACACACACACACACACACACACACACACACACACACACACACACACACACACACACTGTGCAAGCGCTTCTCCATCAGCCATCATATATATAAATATATTACATTATTATAAATCCAACACAGTATGATTATCACTCTCTCCACCAGTTAACCCTACTATGGTCGCAGAAGCCTATCTCAGCCGGCACTGGGCGAAGATCATTACAGGGTCAACACACATTCATTCACACTCATTCACACCTAGGTAAAATCTGGAACATTCATTCATTCATTTTTCAAGCCGCTTAGTCCTAATTAGGGCCGCAGGGAGGCCGGCGCCCATCTCAGCCAACTCTCGCAAAGGCAGGGTACATCCTGATCATCTCGCCAGACCATGTGAGCAGGGCCAATGCACACACACTACCATTCACACTCACACACACAGAGATAGGAGAAATCAGCCAATCTGCCTAATGTGCATGTTTTTGGACTGTAGGAGGAAACCAGAGTACCTGGAGAAAACCCGCGCAAGCACGGGGAGAACATGCAAACTCCACATGGAAAAACATGGAGGAAAAATAACCCGGAACTTGAACCCAGGACATTGCTTTGAGGCGGACGTTCTAAAGCCACTTTGCTTCCCCAGTATGCTTATAAATTGATCTAAAGGTAGACCTTGAGAAAATAACTGGGTTACACTTAAAATAGATAATAATTATACAATACTCATATACTACAAGGGCAGCATGGTCTTAAAGTGGTTAGAACGTCCGTCACACAGCAAAAAGGTTCTGGGTTCAAGCTGTGGGCTTGGTGAGGGTGTGTCTGTATGAAGTTTGCATGTTCTCCCTGTACTCATGAGGGTTTCCTCCAGGTACTCTGGTTTACTTCCACAGTCCCAGACATGCACTTTAGGCTTATGGCTGTTCCAAATTGCCCCCAGGTGTGAGTGTGAATGATCGTGGGTGTGTTGGTCCTGAGATGGACTGGCAAGATTTTCAGGGTGTACCCCAGCGGAAACAAGCTCCAGCTTGCCCTGCAACCCTAGTAGGAGGAAGCAGTTTGGCAAAGGAATGAACATAAATGCTACATAGAAACAGAATAGTAAATAGAATAGTCATTCATTAATTGATTCATTGATCTTCAGCACTCACTTTTTTCTGGTCGGGGTTGTGGTGCAAAGCCTTTTGTGAGGCTGGAATGCTTTCAATGGGATGCCAGTCTATAGTGCACCACACACACACACACACACACACACACACACACACACACACACACACACACACACACACACACTTAAACACTCATTCAAACTTAATACAACTTTAGTGAAGCCAATCCACATACCAACATGTTTTGGAAGGGTGGGTAGAAACCAGAGAACCCAAAGAAAACCAACACAGACGGGAGGAGAACGTGTCATTCAGCACACATGGTAACCTGAGGTCAGGATCAAACCCAGGGCATTGAACTGTCCTGGCTCAGATGCAGCAAAACTGGTCACACCAAGGTACTACTACCATCATATTTCAAGTAGCCTTCTATCTTGTCCACATGATCTAAGAAACTGTAGAAAGACAGCAATGTTCCTTTTTGGAAGTTCTTCATGTACACTATTGCTGTTCAGTGTTCTCCTGATGGTGGGCTCATTAACATTTACCATTAACCAATGTGAGAGAGTTCCTTAGAAGTTTCACTGGTTTCCTTTGAGACATTGTGGACTATGACATGTCTTGCTCATAGAGTGATCTATGTTGGTTGATTACTAGAAAGATAGTCAGTTGTTTTGAATGGTCATGTAGCAAGACAATGACAATAAATACATAAATTGTTCTACCAAAGAATGGTTAAAGAAGACAATATGTAATGTTTTAGAATGGTCAAGTTAAAGTCCTTGCTATTGGACCTTATACCAATAAGAATGTTGTATGAGCAGTTTATGTGAGGATGCCAACCAACATCCCAAAGTTGAAGCTGTTCTTTATGGCGGAATGGAGTGAAATCTCTCCACGTTGATGTGAAGGACTGATCAACAGTTACCGCAAGCATTTACCTACAGTTATTACTGAACTGGGGAGGTCTGAAAGTAAAGGTTTAAATACTTTTGACACTCAGTGTTATGTAAGATTGGATCATTTTTCTCAATAAGTTAATTGCCAAGTTAAATATTTTTGTCTCATTTGTTAAATTTGCATTTTCTTTATTTACTTTTTGGACTTGTGTTAAAATCTGATGATGAGAAATATAGAACATTCTAGAGGGTTCACAAACTTTCAAGCAGAAAGTTTTTTAGACTTTAGTTTAATTTAAACTGTAGATTAAACTGTATAAAGCGAGCTCAACCAAATGAATTTTGAGAAGGATGTTGGCGGTAACCTGACTCATTACTCCAGAATTAAATTGAGTTGAATAGAACAGGTGTATTTGAAAAGTATAGTGACATTGTAAGGGTTGCAGTATACCAGTGACCGAAATTGAGTTCTCAGACTGGAGTTAGCTTTTACTATTTTAAAATACAACATCAAATAATGTTCCAGGTATAAAATGCATTGCGTTAATATAACCTATTTTAACCATGTGGAGCAGGTGTGCATATATGAATTAAACAAATTCAGCAAGCTTTTTTTCTCCAGTGTTGAAACCATGTTGAAGTTTAACTGAAACAACAGGGTTTTCAGATCATTCAACATGTCCAAGGTAAACGCCTGCAATTTTACACTATTATTAATAATACTAAATTTCATGCTTGGTCCACTCCAGGGTTAATATAAGCCAAGCAAATGGTACATGAAGCAAAAAGGGGTATTTAGTCATATTAAGTTGAATAAAAATTTAAAATAGCATAGGGAGGCACAGTGGTGTACTGGTTTGCATGTCTGCCTCAAAGCAAGAAGTTCCTGGACTTGAGTCATGCATTCAAAGAGGGCGTTTCTGTGTAGAGTTTACATATTCTACCAGTGCTTGCATAGGTTTCCTCTGGGTACTCCAGTTTCCTCCTGCAGTCCAAAGACTTGAACGTTAGGATAATTGGTAGTTCCAAATTGCCCCTAAGTGTGAGTGCAAATGGTTGTGTGTGTTGTGACTAGCGAACTGTTCAGGGTGTACCTCACCTTCTCCCAGAGTCGGCTGACATAGGCTCAAGCGTCCCGGCAACCCTAATAGAACTGAGCAGTTCGTTAAATGACTTCATTTACTCATTTCTTTCATTCATTTGCTGAACCGCCTAATCCTACAAGGGTCGCAAAGAGGGGCTGAAGACTATCTCCATCAACTCTGAGTGAAGGCGGGGTACACCCTAAACTGCTTACCATTCCTTTGCAGGCCCTAGACACACACAACCATTCACACTCACACCTAGGGGCAAGAATTTAGAATTTTTGATTAGCCTAACGTGCAAGTCTTTGGACTAAACTGGAATACCCAGAGGAAACACATGTTGAGCCCAGGACACAAACCCAGGGCCTTCTTTGTGTAAGGTAAATGAGCTAACCACTGTGGCACAGTAATGCCTTGCTTTGCTTTAAATATTAAAAAAAGAGAGAGAAAAAAATCCAAAATCAACTTTCTGTTAATTTCCCATTGGAACAAGATGTGGACCATACTGTGTATCTGTTAAAATGTGAGTTTTGAGGTAATTGGGCATTAAAATCCAAGACACTGACACTGACCTCCCTGCGACCCTAATTAGGATGAATCAGTTCAGAGAATGAACGATAATGATTTTTTATATATATATATATATATATATATGTGTGTGTGTGTGTGTGTGTGTGTGTGTGTGTGTGTGTGTGTGTGTGTGTGTGTGCGTGTGTGTGTGTATACACTATGTGTCAGAAAGGAGCAAGTTTAAATACAAACACAGGGTTTTATTGGACATAGTGCAGCCTCAGACTTGATAAGCAGGCAAAGAGTTCAACAGTACGGACATGCTGAACTTGGCAAGGACAAAATTAGAAAGAGGCAGGAACAAAGTCAAACCCGGATATGCAAAACATAGGAAAATAAAGGTCAATAATGTTTGTGTGAGAAGCAGTAATGAGACTCTGGTGGTTCAGGTTGAGGCAGTGAGTAGAATTGTTAGCAGGCATGCTTAAGTTAAGTTAGTTTTTTTATTATTAATAAATTTAGATTATTAATAAACATGACTACTTCTGAGATACATGCAAAGAGAAACATTATACTGTCTGCAGAATAATTATTCTTTTAATATCAATGTAGTGGATAATGATATGTTCAGTTTCCCAGCCCACCACACATTTCATGAAACTGTATTTACTTAACACACACACACACACACACACACACACACACACACACACACACACACACACGCACGCACACGCATACACACACATTATAGGAATGTCCAGGTCAAATAATAGAATGAAATCTCTTACATTAGACCTCTGAGTATCTACGGTACACAAACTGCTTAAATCAAGTACAGTGTGTATAAGGACTGGCAACCTTGACTTGTCCAGTTCTATGAACCTTAAAAGTGTGCAAAACAGTAATCGCCTGCTCCTGCTTCCTCACTCACGTCCATAATCATTAGCCTGATATCATGATGTAATGACTTTCTTGTGACTCACCACCCAAAGGAAAATTTCCACGTCTCACCTTATCAGCAGTGAGTAGGGAGAGAAGAAGGAGGAGGAGGAGGAGGAGGAGGAGGAGGAACAGTACGTCTGGTAACTGAATTAAGAACGTCCTGTTTTGTACATAACTGTTTGAAAATAACAAAGGTCTTATTGGTCTAAAGCTCTTTAAAGCCACTTCAAAAAATAAAAATAAAAATAATAATAATAAAAAAATCAGCAAAACTTCCTCTAACATTGAGATGAAGATAGTAAATATTGCACAGGCCTTATCATTCAGGTTTGCTTTTATTCTATGCCCCTCCCTTTTATTTTTTGCCCGTGAAGAAGAATTTTAAAAACCTACAGCTGCATGAGCACTTATTTGCATGTGGAGGTGTGTGTCCATGGCTTTGCTCTAAAAGGCAAAACATGTGGGATAGGCCAAGCAGAAACACACACACACACACACACACACACACACACACACACACACACAGAGAGAGAGAGAGAGAGAGAGAGACAGAGAGAGAGAGCGAGAGAGAGATGGGGAAAGGAAGGGAGTGTCAGAGCTTTGGGACTCCATAGCATTCGGAACAATGGGGACACTCCTGAAATCATTAAATCCTCTGCTGCAGGAAAAGGGAAGGAATGGCAAAAAAAAAAAAAAAAAAGCTTTGTTGTACACACCTCTCACACATTTATAGACTAGACATAATTACAGAACATGTTCTGTCATTATGAAAAAAAGAAACAAATTCAAGGACCATAAATTTACTTTGTCTAATACAGGGACGGCTCAATGTTCCGACAGCCCACTGGTCCGACAGCCCTCCTCATATAAGATGGACACCTTGCCTAAATCAGTTGAGCACTCTACTCAGTTCAGTTTGGTTAGAATTAGGCATTTGGTGAGGGTTGTCAGACCAATGGGCTGTAGGAATGTAGGGTTAAAACCGTCTATTTATTCATTCAATCATTTATTTTCTAAGCCACCTAATCCTAATTAGGATCGTAGGGAGGCTGGCTCACACTCTTAGGGGTGATTTGGAACACCCAATTAGTTTACTGTGCATGTTTTTGGACGGTGGAGTCCCTGGAGGAAACCCACGCAAGCAAGGGCAGAACATGCAGACTCCACACAGAAATGCCTGAGTCCGGGAATCGAACCCAGGACCCTCTTGCTGTGAGTGGGACGTGCTAACAACGACACCACGGTGCCGACCCCTTATCATCCAATACAATACAAACATCTTTACTGCCCTTGGTCATATGCATCACATACTAAACTAATTTAAACAGTTTGCCTAATGTGCATGTCTTTGGAGTGTGGGAGGAAACTGGGATACTCGTGAAGAACCCATGCAAACATGGGGAGAACAACTTCACACAGCCCACGACTTGAGCCCAGTGAGGTGGACGTGCTAACCACTTCTGTACCATGTTGCCGCTGTAGTAGGTATGTATAAGATTTATTGACTATCATATAATAAGTGCAGTGTGTGTGTGTGTGTGTGTTTGTGTGTGTTAATAAATGAAAAAAAAATTGCAAGATAATATTGTGATCAAATTAAGCACACATAACAGCACTGCTAAAACCAGTTGACATAAGGATTCTCCTCCAGTTGCCCTCTTCATTCCCCACTGACTGAGACTCTAGGACGATATTATCACATTATTCCCTTTTCTACTCCTCCTCCTCCTTATCCGCTGCCATGTGTGCAGTGTGCATCTCAGTGCCCCCTGAAAATCTCCTCTTGGCCTCATCTACCCTGGGGGATTATCACAGACTTGTAATTTCGGTGTCTACCATTCCTCTGCTGCTCTGCCATTTGCATTCATTTACATGTAAATGCTAATGTCATACGCTGGCACGTTGTCAGGGAGTGGGTATGTGGGTTGTTATTCATAATGAAATCAGAGTATTATCTGATTTAAACTCTGTACATAAACCAAGGAAGAATAAACCAGATTAAATAAATACATCATCACCTGATCATCAGCACATTTCAAATGTCATGTTGTGTCATCATTCATTCCACAATATAGTAAATTACATATAGAGATGAATGTGGGCTTGTGTGATACGGTGTATATTCTTTCATTCCTTTGCTGAATTGTTCAATCCTAACAGGGTCGTGGCGAGGCTGTGCCTATCTCAGCCAACACTGGGTGAAGGCAGAATACATCCTGAACAGCTTGCAACTCACACACATCCATTCACACTCACACACACATCCGTACATAGGAGCAATGTGGAACAGCCAAATGTTTCCTCTATGAACTGTGGGAGGAAACCGGAGTAGCCAGAGGACATTCACACAAGCACGGAGAGAACATGCAATGTCCATCTGACAGTAAAAAAGGTCCTGATTTTGAGTCCTGGTTCGACGCGGACATTTCTGTTTCGGAGTTTGTGTGTTCTTCCTGTGCTTCTGCGGGTTTCCTCCGAGTACTCTTGTTTCCTCCAAAAGACATGCACATTCGGATAACTGGCCATTTCAGATTTCTTACATGTCTGAGTGTGAATAGTCTGTTGGCCCTGCAGTGGGCTGGTGAGCGGTTCAGGGTGTACTTCTCCTTTGCCCAGAGTCGGTTGAGACAGGCACCAACCTCGCAGTGACCCTTGTAGGGTTAAGCGATTCAGCAAATGAGTAAATAAATGAATGAACTTATTAATTGTTCCTGATGTTTTTCTTTGCCTTCTTGAGTCAGATGTGTTTAAAGAGAGACACCAAACTTTTCTAGAGACCTCCTGCGTGGTCACTGGGTCTGACTTGACCAATTACACACTGACCTCTAGTGGTGCTTCTGGTAATGTAGGCCCTGGGCCCACTTCGAGCCACATCAGGATAAAAAAATTAATGAATAGATCTGTGATGTTAATCTGATGTAAAAGTTAATTGATAGCATTTTGATAGTCATTAACAAAGCCATTAGAACACAGTAAAATGTGATGATGGATCTCTCATGCTTGTTTAACGCACAGGCCAACCCAAATAATGTCCCTGATGTATCATTTTATTATTAAGTAAATTTCACAGTGTGAGTGTGCAAAAAGTCAATTCCATAAATATGCAATATGGTAAAAGTCGACGATCACGTTCATGTGCAGGCCTTTCCCAAATTGACAAAAGCACAAACTTGTCTAGAATGATTTAATATTCTCTACTATGACAATCTTCACAGGCACTATACAATCCATAAACATTTTCCAACATGACTCCTGCGCATAAAGCACACTTCAACCACATGGTTTGCAAAGTTAGAGTGGAAGAACTTGAGTTTTCGACACAGAGGAACGACCTCAACTCTACTGAACACCTTCAGGTGTGGAAGTTATTGAAACCACAAGGAAATAAATCTTGAATTTGATGTTTTAATGCACATATGTGTGTAATGGACACCATTCCAGAGTTCACTATACAGTGATACGTGACTTGATAACAGTAACTTTGAGAGTCAAGTCAAGTCAAGTCAGTTTTATTTGTATAGCGCTTTTTACAATTGACATTGTCACAAAGCAGCTTTACA
>JAOUQZ010000016.1:6898425-6927966 GCA_028564935.1 Neosilurus hyrtlii | reverse complement strand
GTGTGTGTGTGTGTGTGTGTGTGTGTGTGTGTGTGTGTGTGTGTGTGTGTGTGTGTGTGTGTGTGTGTGTTTGACAAGCCAAAGTTTTCAGCTGATTCTTGAAAACTTTCAGCTGATTCCACCTGCAGAACAAAACATACTGGAATCATTGATCCAGAAGAGACCTCTAGAGACCTAGAGAATGATACTAGAGAATCAGTACTGAAAATTCTGATCTGAGGGTTGGTATCTGTTACCCAGGTAAAATCATTAAGAGAACAATATTAAATATGGACCTTAGTCTCTGAAGTATAGTAAATTAATGAAGATGCATCATGGATCTATCTATCTATCTATCTATCTATCTATCTATCTATCTATCTATCTATCTTGATATATTTACTTGGCTTATTCTTATTTGGTATTTTAAGATGAATAATTTAGAGGTTTATGGAGTACAGTAGACTCTGTTATGGCAAACTCATGGCATATATTAGTCTCTGAAGGTGTTTGTTACAAGTGGTCATTGTTTAAAGATAGTGAGGTACTGGATTAGATGATTACGCTGTTGGCCAGCCTCCATGGTTATGAACCAGTTATTCACTAGTAACAGTCATCCATTACTTTTTACTACTTCCTTCTTAATGCTTGATGTGTTATACCATCCTTCCCTTTTTAGCTGCTTTAGTGATATTTCCCTATTCTCTCACATTGTGTTATTTTGCTCCTGCCTAAAACAAGCTCAGATTAATAGAATCTCTTTTATTGTTTTTCTCTTCTATAATGTCACAAGACATTCGTAATGAACATGGGAACACCAAACCAGTGCAGTAGTTAGGGTGAGTGTCAATCATCACTGGTGCCATTATCATCATTGATGTTCACAGCAGATGGAGGAGGAGAAAAAAGAGCAAGAGCGCACTCATCAGAGAGGCTGAGATGTAGAATACTTCAACATTAAAGTACTGAAGGTGAGAATTTTTCAGGCTTGTTTTTCCACCACTCATTTACATCTGTAGATACACACTGTAATCAACGAGGACTCAAATTGCTCGATGAAATTCAAAATCTAAGTAAAGCATAGCAGATACATCCATGATAGAGGAATATTGTAACCCATATATCTGCATGTTATGTGATTCGTTTGCGTATATTGATCATCTATTAAAATACCTAGATGATGGACTCAAACCAAGATTGAACCCCATGTGAATTCTATAGTTCGTGTCAGTCCTGGGGTAAAGAATATTGCTCTTTGCAACCAAACTGTGTTAAATCCATAAGGGGGATTATCTCTACTCAGAGAATTCCTCCTTTAATTCGCACTGTGTTTCCAGACTTTTGGCGTTCAGCATGTTTAATCCTATTTTCTCCACTACACTGATGTATTTTTCATGGCTTTGATTTTCTGGTTGGTCTGAGTGGACTGCTTAAACTAAATGTGAGGGAGACAACATGGGCTTACTGCTCATAAAATGAGTAATTCTACACAAAATCAACCATCTAATAATCTCTGGTAAGATGCCTTTATTTATTTGAAATAACAAAGAAAGTTGTTAGGGAGATCGTACCACATTTTCAGTAAGAAATGAAAAGATCCATGAAAATGTAGACAGTCAGGTTGTTGAAAGTATTTCTAATGACTGACAGCATAAGAACCAAAGAGAGCAGACATTTATTTTGAAGATATTGGAATTATTTTCAGACAAAACTGGACATACGGTTCTATTCAGTATAAATGTATCTGTTTAATTTTGTTGGGTGAAAATGTGTGAGTGTAAAGTCTGTAATATTGATGTAATGTCTATATTTTTCAAAAGGTTATCCTATTTCACATAATCTCCACCAGTACATGCAGTGATAATAAAAATTATCATATTTAGGTTAATTGGTTAGTGCTATAAGTGCTTATATGCTATTCCCTAAATCATCCAATCAGTTTTTATACTGAAAGCTGTAATTTTGTCTTTTGTAATTTATAGCTTTTTTCTGTATTATTTAATTATTTTGATTTAAAAAAAAAATCTTTAAATTAAATGTGCAAATGTAAGTACATAAATTATTGTCGTTCAGAAGGGGTTTTGTCTCTATCTTTATTACATGACTTGCACACTTTGGAAGAGTTGTGTGGCTTTGATGAATAGATTAGCTTGTCTCTGTAAAGCAGGCAAAACTAGCCATGAGGTACCAGGCAGAGAGTGGTAAAGTATTTAAGGGAAAACATTAAGCCTCAGTGGTCAAGACCAAATGCTGGGTGAGCCTTTAATTAGTACAATCACCTCTGACCTGACTTGCAAAGTGCCAGCTCAAGATGACAAAGGCAAACATGGTTTTACTACACACATGTACACTGAGCTAATTCAAGCAGGAATGCCCATAATTCCACATGCTATTCTCATACTAGAACATATTTTGTAGAAGAAAAAACAGCCACTCCTTTGAAATGGTGTCAGGCAGATCTGTAGGATTTAATGTCATGATTAACGGTGTGGAAATAATTTCTAAATGGTAGGTTGAGTTTAAGCAAACCCAAGTCAGCTGTTATTGCACTGAGGAATGTCGGTCTGTTAAGGCCTTTGTAAAGATCACTGAATGTATTATTATTATTATTATTATTATTATTATTATTATTATTATTATTAGAGGAGTAAAAAGGCTAGATCATTAAAGAGATTACAACACACTATCAAAATATATTGTCAAATTATGAATTATACAGAGTTATATTAACAAATTAATTACTAATGCTAATTAATTATTATAAATGGTATTATATTATACCATGACCAGTCCTGGATCCCTATGGCATCAGCAATACTTTAACCAAGAGACATACTGGTGGTATAACTGGTTCAGTAAATGAACTTGTACAACATTTTAAATACTAAACAGCAAGATAACACTCTCACTCACTCATCTGCTGAACCACTTACTCCTTTTATGGCCACTAGGGGCTGGAGCCTATCTCAACCAACACTTGTCAAAGGAGGGGTACCCTGAACAGTTTACCATTGCAGGGCCAACACACACTCACAACCATTCACACTCACACTCACACCTAGGGGCGGTTTGGAACAGCCAGTTAGCCTGATGTGCACATTTTTGGACTATGGAAGGAAACTGGACTAGCCTGAGACAACTCACACATGACAGGGAGAACATACAAACTCCACACAGAATCACCAGTGTATTGCTAGGAAATGCTAACCACTACACTACCATGCAACCAGCAAGATAACAAAGTCACAGTTTTTTTAATGAATGAATGACTCATAGAAATGATTTTGGTGTAAGCATGGGATTCAGTTTGGGTTCTCAGTTTTTCTGAGCATCTATTACTGGTATGTCTGTTGCATTCAAATGCAAATTTACTAAAAGGGGATGGAGTGAGTTTTTTGGCTGGCATGTTCTGCAGTTGGTACTCTGAGGTCAGACCCCCAAAGTCTCCATTAACACCTTCCAGATCTGGAAAAAGAATTTGGGCTACTACCTGAAATGCTTTCAGGAATGCCAAACTGTCTGAAAATTAGTTGAAATACTTCACTTGCTTTAAAAGCCATAGGCTAAGCAGGAATGGGAATTAGTTCTCAGGACTGAGTAAGCTAATCTATGGCTACTAGAATGGATTCTTTTTGATATGGGTCTCCAAAGCTGATTGATTTCCACCAGTATTTGGTGCTAGATTGATGAGGAATCTTGGAAAAACTGGAGTACTGATAAAAATCACTAAGGATCCCTCATTGAATTTTGTGAAGCCCAAGAAGCTTGCATGTCTTTCATGGGTTTAGAGTTTAGTCTCTCAATTCTATGAAAGCTGTGACAAAAAAGTAGTTACCCAATGACATTATTCACAAACATTGAGGGGGCAATGACCAACTGAGGGGACAATGACCAAACATATGGCATGACCAAATATTTAATGTGTCTGAATACAGATGGTATTGATACAGATGTTCACTATGGAAGATGTCAGGCAAAAAACAATGTTAACGGCCCTCAATGAATGGTATAACAAAATAAGATGTAAATAAGACTGAGAGTAGATACCTAGGTCCGAAATCTGATGAGTGCAAGGTTCTTATGCACTCATCATAGTCAAGATGAATGGTGGGGGTCAGGTGGTTTGGGGTCATATGGTGGACCATTTTTGATGGATTAGACCTTTGCAATGAAAACTGGCTCCATATCATGCTGAACCACCAGAATTTGGTGAAGGTGTGGCAAAACAGCTTCAAGTAGGGGTCGGTTTGAGGGTGGGTTCAGTGCAGTTTAAAATGATGGCAGTGTGGCAAGTGCGGTAGGTGAAAACATGGTGTGAAAAGGCTGTAATAAGATTATATTGAACAAAACTCAGAAAGGCTGTGAAAGGTGACAACATGGCAGCTACAAGGCAGCTAGATGCTGAAACACATTTTAGAGAAGCGCCATGAAATTTCTAACATTATATAAAATCTTATGGTTTATGGTGGTCAGTGCAGTTTGATGGTAAACATCACAGTGTCAAGATAATGTCACTGTGGTCCAACACAGTTTAGGAACTGTGCTGAACTGCCATCCGAGTCACCCCAGTATTAAGCCAGCTTTAGTCTGTGAGATAGAGTCGACTAGGTATATGTGGTCTCAAAAAAAAAAAAAAAAGGATAAATTCTGCTTTGTGGCCAACAGTGGTGGATGTGGAATACTCAGTAGACCCAGGCTGAAGACCATCTACTAATACCACAAACATTGCTTAAACACGAGGTTAATTATAAGTGTATATGGGACAGAACACATGGGGTTATGGAACATATGACACAGGATCTTGGGACAGAGAAATCTAGCTATCACCTCTGAAAATACTTTGCCTTTGTATCATGTGAATTCTCTGTCAGAACAGAACAGCTGTAGGAAGATGTGTCCAGAACCCTGTTGGTATCTGACAAGGTCGTAAACCTAGGATACATTGGTGAACACCATGGTGAAAGAAGCCATCAAGTTGAAGAATGAACCACTCCAAGTAAGGTTCACAGAGGGCTCTCCTAATATCGTTGAAAGGTATACAGAGATACAAGTCCAGAAGTGAACGTTTAGTTTTGAAGGGGATATTGATGGATGATAGAAGGAGCAGTTTGCCTTCGGGAACAATGTCAGAAACTTCTTTTTCTTTTATTATGAAGCGTCTAACCACAAGACTTTGAAGTCGATTGGCCTAGCCTGGACATGTTAAAGGCATTGAGCAAGAATAGAATCATGTTTTAAAAATGCTTCTTCAGTGTTACATGAAGATCTGGGCTCAAGCTTTTTGGTCTAAAAAACTGGGGTGCTTCCTCCTGCTTCCTCCTACTAGGGTTGCAGGGCAAGCTGGAGCTTGTCTCCACTGGGGTACACCCTGAAAAGCTTGCCAGTCCATCTCAGGACCAACACACCCACGATCATTCACACTCACACCTAGGGGCAATTTGGAACAGGTTATTAGCTTAATGTATTTGTCTTTAGACTATGGAAGAAGCCAGAGTACCCAGAGTAAACCCACATAAGCATGAGGTTAACATGCAAACTCCACACACAAACGCCCTCACCAGACACAGGCCTTGAACCCAGAACCTTCTTGTTGTGACTGTACAGCCATACAGGGCCTAATGAGGTCATAGTATTATAGGGCCTACTATTGTGAATTCAGAGATGAAATGTTGCAAACTCATGGTAAGAACCTCTGTCATTTAAGAAAGTGCTTGTAATTGTAAACAGGTTTGCTGAAATAAATGTCCGAAGATTGTGAACAGAGATGTGCTGCTTGTTTTGACTAATTATTGTTGTGTCTTCATACTCAATACTATTAGTACACAAAAACATCTGTCTGCATGACTGAATATTCAATATGCATTTACCCATATTCCCAGGTTACTCAGGTACCACTCTGTCATTCATTCATTAAATTTTTTTTAGCAGCTTAATTATGATTAGGGTCGCGGGGAGGCTGGCGCCCATCCTGGGCGAGGGCAGGGTACATCCCTGACAGCTCGCCAGACCATCGCAGGGCCAGGCACCACACTGTATTTATAGACAAATGCAACACTTTAGACATTTGACACTTTACAATGAAAATTATTTTGTATCATCTTTTCGTATGACAACTTTTTTTTCAGTAGAAGGTACTGACAGACATAAGAATATATATAAATATTATTATATGACACCAGTTTAAGCTAGTATGAACAGATAAAAAATAGTGGCACCCCATTGGTCCGACAGCCCTAATCCTAACCTTAACTCAAGTGATCTTAAACAGCGTGCCCATTTTGTATGAGTAGGGCTGTCGGACAAATGGGCTGTTGGAACATAGAGCCGTCCCTGTCTGATGTACCTATTATAACAGTCAGTAAACTATTTCACGTGTATGTTCACCGTCTTCACTTAATCTTGTAAGTCATGTTAATATCTTGGGTGGCACTGTGTCGTAGTGTTTAGCATGTCAACCTCACAGCAATAAGGTCCAGGGTTTAAGTCCTGGCCACGGCGAGGGCATTTCTTTGTGCGGTTCTCCTCGTGCTTGTGTGGGTTTCTTCTGGCTACCCTAGTTTCCTTCTGCAGTCCCAAGACATGCACATTAGGCTAACTGGCTGTTCCTAATTGTCCCTAGGTGCGAATGTAAGAGAAGAATGGTTATGTGTGTGTTGGCCCTGCGATGCTCCGGTGGGCTGTTCCAGATTTACCCTGCCTATGCCAAGAGATGGCTGAGATAGGCTCCAGCCTCCCCAACACCCTTATAAAGGATAAACCAGTTTGGAAAATTAATGAATATAAGAATCTTAATGTCAAAATTAATGAAGTCAGGCCCAGTTAAACACCCTGTAACACACACACACACACACACACAACATCCTGCTATCTATAAGAAAACAGGATTAGATTTATTAGCATAAATATAGGGTTAGGGAGCAGATATTTTTAACCTTGTGTACATCATGCTATGAATTAGAAGCATAGGCCTACAAGTAAAAAACCAAACAAAAACCATTTGTGCCTACAATATAATAGATTCTTCTTCCATTTGCAAAACTGTGAGTTGTGCTGTAAATAAATTAGTAAATAAACAAATAAACAAACAAGCAAACAAACAAATAAACTAATAAACAAATACATAATCCAAATAGCCATGAAATTGCCTCACTGCTAACCAGCTGACTTTTAAATGTCATCAGATTGGAGCTCCACATGCATATTGGGCTCACGTTTGTCTGTTTGGCTTCTTGGTGGTCGAGTTGCCCTTTGAATTGCATTGCTTCAGGCCCAAACAACTCCTGCTTTGTAAGGCAGCCTTGGGAGACACAGACTCAGTGCATGGTGCTCTATCAAATCCCAGACCCTAGAAATAGGCCCTCTATTCTGTATTTTAAAAAAATAGATATGAGAAGACTTTCTGAGAACTGGGAAAATAGTTTAGTTTAAGGGCAGATTTGTCAGGTTAAAAAAATGTTTGGTTTCTTCCTGGAAGGAGTAAATAAAATCTTGAATCTGTTTGTTGGTGAGTTAAACCTTGTTTCACCCAACTAGAGTGCAGTTAAGTCCCACAATATGTTTCATTTACAACTGTGAAATTGTAGATGATAAGTTTTTTTCTTTTCCCTGAAGTCAGTTCTTATTTTATCCATTTTTAGATTGAACTTTAATCTTATTTTTGACCAGTATACAATTGCGTTATTAATTCATTGTCTGCTTGGAGGAAGTGACTAATTGCTTGGTCTTTCTCTCCTTCTCCTAGATAGAAATCATTCATTCTGTTTTTGGTGTTTGTGGCTTCTGCGACACTGTGACAAATCCATCTCTGTCTCGACATCCCCATTTGGGTGCAAATATTTTCTGGCTGGTAATCAAATGTGTTTTTTGCTGTCATAGCAGCCTTTACTCTTGATAGCTAGTCCAGCTGAACACATAAACACCACAACTGTTTAAGCAACTTCAATGGGTTCATCTCCCTGCAAGTCATGGTTCATATTTTCCCTTCTGGCTAATCAGCGCTACATTTTTCTTAATGCCTCATAGCCATCGGCTGAGAAATACATACATGAATCTTTATCTGAATCTTTAAAAGGAAGCTCTGTATTATAATAATAATAATAATAATAATAATAATAATAATAATAATAATAATAATAATAATAATAATAATAAACTTTATATGTGTGTGTGTGTGTATGTATATATTATACTATATATTTACTTAAGGAAAATGACAATTCTTTTAAAACTCTTGCCCCAAAATGAATAACAGCAGATAGCAGGAAGCAGTTGTTTCCTTGACATGAGTCATAAGTAAATTGTAAATGTAAAATGTGCAGAGTCAGTTCATGGCAATTAGCTGACCAGTACAGTAATATTCTGATATTCATATTTTAATAGCACAGAGCTGAGGTCTATACCACCAAAATATTTTATTATCTGTTTTGACATATTTTCTTTGCTGTGGGAGTGTGTCATGTCCAAGTATGTACTCATTCATTCATTCATTTGCCGAACTGTTTAATCCTAGTAGGCTCGCAGGGTCTCACCTGATTGTAAGCTGAACAGTTCGCAAGTCCACCACAGAGCCAACACACACAACCATTTGTACTCTCACCAAGGGGTGATTTGGAGCAGTCAGTTGACCTAATATGCATGCCTTTGGACTGGGAGGAAACCGGAGTACTCAGAAGAAACAAGGAGGAAACAGGGAAAACATGAAAATTGCACACAGAAATGCCCTTGCTGAACCCAGGACTCAAACCTTCTTGCTATGAGGCGGACATGCTAATTACTACACCACTGCTCCACAATGTACAAAAACTGGTCCTTTTGTGAAAGTTTGAAACACATCACGCAGACAGCGTGCCATAGAATAAACATAGAACTTATTATTAATATCCAAAAATCTAAAGTTTATTTAATTAATTATTTAATTAATTATTCTCAAAGTTTCTCTAAACCATGGTTTTATGTTATGGATGTTTCATAACATAAAACCATGGTTTAGAGAAACTTTGAGAATAATTCCCTCCTAAGGAATAAACCACTAAACCAGTTAAGCAAAGTCACAAGTTAGGAAATATTTACCATTTATTTTTACCTAGGTATTTTATACTAATAATCTTTAATTATTTCTCATGAATGAACTGGATGTGTAATTTTATAGTGGATAATCCTTAAATTGAAACAACAAACACTCACCAACACTTTGTGATGGTCACTTGGTGTCATCATTGTGACACTATAAAAATAAAAATAATAATATGAATCAAAGAAATCATAAAACTCTTGTTTTAGCTTTTCTTGTGATTTAGCACAATATATAAAACTTCAAGTAACATTAAAAACACACTATATGGTGCGTGGTTAACTAGGGTTTCTGTGTAGTATATATTAAATACATGAACACCGTTAGCTCTTAATCGCTATTAGCTTTGCTCAGAGCATGCGCTTGCTTCTGTCATGGTTAAAATATGTAAAAGGAATTCTAAAATCTTATTTTATTTTTTTCAAATTATATATTTATTTATATATAAATAATATATATTTATATATATTTGCATATAAATGGACGATGTTAGATCCCAAGCACTATTAGCAATGCTCCGAGCTCACCCTGTTTCTGCCATGGTTAAAATATCTAAAAATAAACTATTAAAATCCGAATCCTATTCTGTGTGTTTATGTTTTCATATATATACTAAAACAATGATTTGCTACAGGGTTGCTAGATGTTGCTTTAGTTGCTGATGTTGATTAGTGTTCTTGACCTTCCATCATAGGGTCTATTCAGCAACATCTGCCTCGTCTTCGATGCATACCTGCATAATCTACATTACAAACTTGAAATAGGGTTTACCATCATCACTGCTTCTGAAATCCTAGAAATTAAACAAAATGCAATTAAAAATACAAAGAAAGCTATGTGATATGGCTTTCATGTGTTTTAAAGGGAAATAAAGGGCACTTTTTAAACTGTAAATATGTTTCAGAAGCTGTCGGGTTCAGCAAGCTGTCAGAAGTTAAACTAGGTAGATTTTTTGTCAAGACCGAAACATTTCAATTTAATTTAAAGTGATTACTAACAGATTACTCAGTGATTTACTAACAGAAATACAAGATATAGAAAATGAACATTTAAAGTCCGAGGAAGTTAGAAAGGTGAAAAAAGTGTGTAAGGAAACTTGTACTCGTACGTTTGTGCGTGAAGCCACAGCGCACCATTTGCTCTGTCTTTAAAAGATAAACCAAACAACAAACCGTTTTCTATCACAGACAGTCCAGAATGCACTGAAGCCAATTAAGTGCTAAACTCATTTTTAAAGGCATTAAGCAAGTCTGGGGAAATTCAGCCAACATTCCATAAAACTCCTCTGACCCATAAAACTGTGGAAAGCTTGTACAGAGCCGGGGAAGTGTCCGGCAAACCAAACTACTACAAACAGCCTGTTTTTTTTTTTAAAGCATGTATATAGGTCAGAAATATCATGAAAAACAATGAAAAGTTTAACAATAATTCTAAAATGTGTAAAAGCGAGTGAAAAACAGAGTCATGTTGCTAACAAAAAAATGTTAAAGATTCCTTGAATCTCATCTCGAAATCTAATATAAAGGTGTATGCTTGACCATTATCTCAGTTTAAAATGGAAAAAACAGTTTTTTTGTTCCTGTGTAGTATATACTGTATCACTTTTTCACCACAGGCTCTGTGGATATCACTGAATATTCCCCTTGATATTCCATCATAGAATAATAAATGTTATATTTTCACACAACAACCACAATATCATTAATACTGTCATTATTATTATTATTATTATTATTATTACTATTAATAGTCAAAATTAACATCGTCAAAAGCAGAATATAAACAAGTAATTATACACTTATATACATTTTAAATAGAAATATGAAATGCAATATAAACTCAACACTTGTGAATAAAACCTGAGCACTGGAATATACAGTATGTACATTGAAGCACTATGAGATGACATAGATAAATAGATTAAAAACAGCAGCAGCATTTGGATATACAGTATGTACACTGAAGGCTCTGTAAGATGAAATAGATAAATAGCAGCAGTAGAGTGGATATAAACAAGGGTGTAAATGTAAATGAATTAAAGTGTGGCAGTGCAAGACAGTCACAGAGTTTGTGGATTCAATGTCCTTTTACAGAAAGCTAATGTCTGCGTGAGAGTCAGCAGAGTGGGAGAGTGTGTGTGTGTGTGTGTGTGTGTGTGTGTGTGTTAGCAAATGAGTATGTGGCTGTAGAAGAAGGTTGCATGCATGAGTGCTGTAAATGCTGTAAATGAGTGTGACTGTGAGGATGGAGGGGTGATGGCTTTCACAGCTCTGGAGATGAAGCTGTTTTTGTGTCTGGTTGTGTTGGTCTAAATGTTTTTGAGTCTGGTTGTGTTGGTCTTAATGTTTCTGTACCGCTTTCCTGAAGGAAGAGGTACAAACAGTTCATTTCACAGGTTGGTGGGATCCGCTGTTATGCGTCTGGCCTTCATCTGGACCCAAACAGCATATATTGTTTCCAGATATGGTAGACGGCAGCCACGATCCACTGAGCAGTTGTCACCACACGAGCCAAGTCCTTTCTGTCCTTTGCAGTGCAGCTGACATACCACACCGTCGGACTGAGACAGGGTATGCTTTCTATTGTAGTCTTCCTTGTCCTCCTGTAGTCCACTATGACCTCCTTGGTCTTGCTGTTGTTTCTGAATGAGATTGTTGGTTTAACACCAGTTTATCAGGTGCTGGATCTCCTCCTGTAGTGGGTCTCATCATTATCCGATATAAAACCCACCACGGTGGTGTCATCTGCAAACTTCACAATTGTGTTTGTGGAGTGGATAGCAGAACAGTTGTGTGTAAAAAAGCTGAAGAGGGCTGGGCTAAGCATACAGCCCTGCGGTGTTCCAGTGTTCAAGATCAGGGTGAAAGATATAGAGTCCCCTATCCTCACCACCTGGGGTCAGTTGGTGAGAAAGTCTCTGATCCAGGAACACAGTGAAGCTGGCAGTCCCAGGTTGTAGAGCTTCAGTACCAGCTTGTCCAGGAGAACAGTGTTGAAAGCTGAGCTGAAGTACAGGAATAGCATCCTGACATAAGTGTTAGGGTGCTCCAAGCTGTGTGGAGTGATAGCAAGACAGCATCCTCTGTAGAGCGGTTCTCCCTGCAGGCGCTCTGAAGGCAGTCCAGACCAGTGGGAATAACATCAGTGGTTAAGGAGGATCCTCTCGAAGCACTTCATTAATTACTGGGGTCAGGGCAACCAGGCGATAATCATTGAAGCAGGTAACAGTTGATTTTTTTGGGCAAAGGCACAGTGGCGGAGGACTTGAGGCAGACAGGGACCTTAGCAAGCTGCAGGGACAGGTTGAAAATGTCCAGAAAAACTCCTGCCAGCTGGTCAGCACATGATTTCAGGGTCCGGCCCAACAGTTATCTCAGCTTATCTGTAGCACCTGTTGATATTAATCTTCCTCAGGGTAGAACCCACTTGGTGCCGCTGCAGGACGAGGGGCTGCTGCTGCTCCTCTGGCTGGGGAAGATGTACAGTCTCCTTGCTGCTCGATGAGTCGAAGCGTGCAAAGATGCTGTTCAGGGTGTCAGACAGAGTCTGTGATGGTCCTTATATCTCTCCATATGTTGCACGGGTTGTTGTTGTTGAAGTGCTCCTCAATGCGCTGTTTGTATCTGAGTTTTGCCAGCTGGATGCTCTTTTTCAGTTCTTTCCAGGCCCTACTGTAAGCCAGCCTGCCTGTAGGCTGCATCTTGAGCTTTAAGTAGGGGCCACACTATTCCACACTGTGGAAATGGCGTGATGGTCTTTGTGGGCAGGACAGCGTACTGCAGAAATGAACACAGGGCAGAACAGCCGGCATGTATTCCTCTAGAACAGCTCCCTCTTTCAACACTTCTCAGTCTGTGTGCTTGAAGCAGTCTTATAGTGCTGAGGAAGCCTCCTCATTCCAGACCTGCATGGTTCTGGTGGTGGGTTTAGTCCTGCAGATCAGACGTTTATAATGCCCAATCTGACATGCCCAGGTGAGGAGCTGCAAGTGTTTTGTATGCTCCCGGAATGTTACAATAAACCTGATCTAGTGTGTTATTGTCTCTGGTCAGAAAGTCAATGAATTTGTGGAGCACTGATTTCAGTTCTACATGGTTAAAGTAACCAGGCACGATCACATCCGCTTCTAGATTAGCATTCATCTGCATGCTAATCAGACAATACAGCTCCTCCAGTGCTAACTTAGCATTAGCTTTCGGCGATAAGTAAGCCGCTATGATTATAACAGAGCCGAGTTCTCTAACCAATTTGAACGGTCTGCTCTTCACTGACAGATATTCCAGATCAGGGGTGCAGAATGACATGTTAAACGACATTATAGTTAGATTAGAGTATTTTGTATTAAACCTCCCAGGTATTTAAATGAGCTAACGTATTGGAACAAAATGTTAATTTATCATCCGTTCATTCATTTTATGAACCGCTTAATCCTAATTAGGGTTGGAGGGAGGCTGGTGCCCACCTCAGCCGACTATGGGCGAGGCCGGGGTGCACCCTGAACAGCTCACCAGGCCATTGTTGGGCTTTAGTGTTCTCTTCAGGATGCAAAATGCATGTGCATTGGATTATTCTTTGGTGATTGACTTGACCAGTCAGATATATATTTAAAATATCTTTTAATATATCCAAAATAAAACTTGAAACTCCTGATCTCTCTTCTCATATTTTCTGTTTCATTTGAATGTTTTCAGGGCACAACAAAAGCAATGTATTCGGCCCTGTGTCTTTTTTCACAACAAAAACAATGTATGGAGGGAATTGTAATTTTTAAATGTATTTATTTAAATCCAGGAGTCCCAAGTTCCTATTCAGAATCAGAATCAGAATACTTTGTTGATCCTGGAGGAAATTGTGTGCACACAGTTACTCCATACCAAGTAAGGAAAAAGATAAGATAAGGATAAAAGTCTCAATAAGAAAAATTCTAAGAAGTTAGTAATATCTATATAAACAGATCCAGAATTAATCGTGTCAGTGAGTAATATGTACAGTATTATCAATATGATAAAGAGTAGAATGCAAATGTGGGGCAAAATGTAAATGTAATGTGGATGTTGTTGCTATATGGAGGAGTTGTACATTTTAATGGCCACAGGTAGGAATGATTTCCTGTGTGGTTCAGTGGTACATTTAGGTGGTATCAGTCTTTCACTGAATGTGCTCCTGTGACTGATCAGCAGGTTGTGAAGCGGGTGGGAGGTATTGTCGAATATTGTCCTTATTTTGAACAACATTGGAACAATAATACGAAACGTTTTTTAAGGTGTCGAAAGTTTATGTTATGTTAGAGCCTGGGTCCTAATATTTTTCAGGAATGAAGGTCATTTAAGACTAATTGTTTTTGTAGCAGAGGTAGTAGATTAATGTTTTTCTTGCAAAGCTATGCAGGGAAATGTTGTCTATGTATTTTATTTGTATATTATATGTATATTTTATTTTTTGTTTCTGCAGACTAGACTGGTGTGGTTACAAATAATCCAGTCCCTGTGTGACATCAAGTAGTTTATTTAAAAATGTTTTCATTTCGGACAAATTTGAAGTACAACTGGGGTGAATAGGAACACTATGCCGTGTGTGTAGAAATCCATGGAAAAAGAGTGGCGCCAATCGGAAATGGCCAAAGGTAGAAGACAAAATGTTTTACTGGAAAAAAGACATTAAAGCTAAAATTGCAGAGCCAAAAAAACTTAAAAGAGGTATTCTCGAGGTGCCTAAGATGAAAGGCAGATAAGGTTAATCTCCAGAACATTTTGGAAGCAGAACATTTCATTTTCTACAGACATTTTCATTTACATGTAGCTATGTGATGAAAACATGAGTTTTGTTGTACTGTACAAGCACAGTTGGTGCCTGTTTTGTTTAAATACCATCCCAGTATTGGTATCTGTGATTCATATTTTTGTAATATAGCAACAGAAGATGAGTCTTGTTAAAGGCTTATTTTGAGCATTTTGAGCTATTTTCAAAGTTAATTTTCAGACATTTCTTGCTAGTTTTCTTTTGATTTTTGTAAATATAACAATGCATTAAAGTCATAAATTATTAGTATTATAATTTGAAAAGTTTGTTTTTCTTTTTTAAAAATGAAATTTGAGTTCCAACCCACCCCAACATTAAGTAGAATGAGGCCACAAATCATAATAAGCATGTGTACCCCAAATATGGGGTGAATAGGGACAGGCATTTTTTGAATAACTTTTTTTTTTGAGGTGGTTAAAATATTCTTGTGACCAAAGTTGACATGTAATTCAATAGTATTAACAAGTGGACAAACTAGAATAGCGAACTTTTCTACAAAAAATAACTGCAACAGAATTAGCAAACAAACATGTTAAAAAGTGTCCCTTTTCACCCCGTTTTACGGTACACAGACTTTACACGGACTTCAGCAATGGCACATTAACTGCAGGGGTTTTGGAGAACATAGCTTCTATTTAGAATGCACTCTCCATATCGCAAAGACTTCAGGCCAAGGAAGATGCCACAGCCTTACAAAATAGGGAAAAGAGATAAGGAGGAACAAAGGGAGCATTCTTTTCCTTTTTTAAGCCAAGATCCTTTTTGGCTGATGGAAACATGCATCACCTCTGTCTGCACACTCCTCTCACGTCACGCCACCCTGCTGTCGCAGTACTAACTGTTTCACACATTCCACTTGCTTTGCTCACAAAGTGCCCTATTTGTACACTGTATATTTATACAAAGCTACTCATAAATATTCACGTACCATTTTTACTACTTTTTTTTTGAAGGTTGAACGTATATATTTGGTTAATGAAATTCTTCCTTTTCATGTTGTCTTATCCTGACATTGTAGCCTTAAAGTCATATTTAAATATGCTGTACATGTTTATAGCATTTACTGATGCAGTGTTTAATTACCAAGCTCATTAATTATTCATTCATTCATTCATTTGCTGAACTGCTAACCCTGGGTTTACACTGGGGCAAGATCCCCTACAATGGCGTATCAAGGTCTTTTAATGTCTGTTAATAACTCTTAAGTTCTACTGCACTCTACTGCGATTCCTACATTCTATCAGCAAACTTTGGCATGATTAGCTCGATTTTACCAACTTCCTTCAAGATCAACACGATTACACCAACTTTCCTCACGATCATTACGATTCCACCAAGTTCCCTCAAGATTATCACGATCCCACCAAGTTCCCTCAAGATCATCATGATCCCACCAAGTTCCCTCAAGATCATCATGATCCCACCAAGTTCCCTCAAGATCATCCCGATTCCACCAAGTTCCCTCAAGATTATCACGATCCCACCAAGTTCCCTCAAGATTATCACGATCCCACCAAGTTCCCTCAAGATCATCATGATCCCACCAAGTTCCCTCAAAAATAAATAAAATAAAAAACTGAGAGGAATCAGGTCATCACCAGATTATAATTTATGTAATCAAGTAAATCATCTGAGAAATAAGAAGTATTTAAGTAGCATTATAACATGCTAACACTAAAAAATCAGGACTTTAGTGTAGACCTCCGACACACATGTACACATAATAGATGCAAAACACTATTGGATGCCTCTTGCTCGAGGCTCTAGCAGCATAAGGATATCTGAATTGCTCCTCTGTTAGACGAGGGAACAACAGGTTAGCTTTGTTAACACAACCAAGTGATATTTGTAATATTTTAGAGGGGGCATGATGGGGAAGGAAGGGAAGAGGGTGGGCGGGTGGTTAAAAAAATCTTTTAAAGAGTTGCTCAATTTTCAGTTGAAATCGTGCATCAATTATGAAATTAAATTTTCAAGTCGAGTCAGGAGAAAAAACCTGGGGCAATTCTTACACATGGGTGTGAATTTAGAACCGATACACATTCCTGACTTAATTATACTTTTATCGGCCTGCATCAAGATTTACGTTTGGACATGTTTCCACATGCTTACGCACACAATGGCAGTTCTACTCACACACTTTCTCATACACAGTTACACAGAAACACAGCAATGTTCTAAGGCTGCTCTTGCAACTCAAATCAACTTGCTAATACTGTTTTTTTTTTTGTTTGTTTGTTTGTTTGTTTGTTTTTTAAGATTGGGATTAAGTGTTGTCTTGTTATTGGGATTAAATATGGAAATAAAGTATTTGACTTCACTTCACTTGAAATATTCTGTTGGCTTCAATGCTGTAATTAGCTTTACAAACTTGTGGGATATATTATAAAGTAAAGTATAAAATTATTATATATTTAGGCTTCAAAGATTTCTCCAGCACAGCAAATACAGAAACACACATAGAAAACAAAAACTCCATCTCATAATATGGTAACGCATCTACTGATATGTTAAATCTTTTAAAAATGACTCAGCTTTTAGATGACATGAGGTATAATTAATGATGGAAATACATTGCTCCACCCCCCCACCCCCTCTCTATGTGTGTGTGATATGGTCATTTTGGTCCAACATTTAGAATTTACTCTGCCTTTTTTCTGGTGTAACAGTAGCACTTATTGTTTCTTGGATGTTTAGAACAAATAATGTTTTATGCAGGCAGAGTGGAACTAAAGATGAAACAGGAGCTAGCCCAAAGCCAGTTTTAGTTTAGAGATGAGCAAGTGAGTTAAAAAGACCCTTTTGTGAAATGAGAATGGTGACGTCAAATGAGATCTATAAAGGCATAAAGTCTTCATTTCAGGGGACTACACACTAAGAGGCAAACATTTTTGACCCCCTCTTGAATACTTTTTAGTTGTTGTGTCTTTGGCACTGAGTACAGCTGGTCCAAAAGCTGCTCCTAATTTCTTTTAATTTGTTACTATAACCTGAATGAACTGACTATTTCTTGAGGTGTTGATTTGTTGCATGTAACAGTATGTTGGACATGCTTGAGTACAGTCATTATCAGGTGAGATACAACTTTGGTGCGGTATCGTAGAATTAAGTCTCTGTAATATGTAATATATAATTCTTGTTATGCAGATGTATACAGTTTCTGTGCTATGAGTCTTCTCCATGATGGATATTTGGACTTTTTCCTTCCTGCAGGTACAGACTCTTTTGGATAACCCCAATAAGTACCACCTCCAGCAGAGTCCTAGGCAGCAGGTAAAGCACTATCTGCCCAACACACTTGGGGCTAAGCTTAGCCCTCCATTAAACAGCCAGCATCCGGAGCACGGCATGCCCCCCGGCCCTGGAGCCAGCGCCCCCAACAGCCCTATGGCACTGCTTACCCTCACCAACAACTGCGAGAAAGAGGTAACTCACCACATTGGTTTAGAATTTTTAAGCAAAATAACAAAAAATTATATGTTTTTTTTAATAAAATGAACATGTAAATCATTCATTCATTCATTTTCTAAGCCGCTTAATCCTAATTTGGGTCGCGGGGGAGGCTGGCGCCTATCTCAGCTGACTCTGGGTGAGGCCATTGCAGGGCCAACACTCACACAACCATTCACACTCAGACTCACACTTAGCAGCGATTTGGAACACCCAGTTAGCCTGCTGTACATGTTTTTGGACTGTGAAAGGAAACGGACACAAGCACGGGGAGAACATGCAAACTCCACACAGAAACGGACAAGCTGGGAATTAAACCCAGGCCTTCTTGCTGTGAGGCGGATGTACTAACTACCATGTCATCATGCTGCCCACACGTTAATCATATTATACTAATTATATTTAATTACATCAAGTCGTTGAACTGTAAAGATTAAAAGTTATTCTGTGTGAATATATTAAAAAAGTGAATTATAGTTCTTGTTACATGATCTACTTTTTGTTCACTTTTATTTTTAGTTATTGTTAAAAATGCTGAAAATCAGGTTACATTTTCCAGTTTTAGTGATAGTGAATGAAAGAGGGTGGTCTGAGATTTGGATTCTGAAGCACATTCAGTTCTTGCATAGTTATCCTTATAGTTCATGAAAATTCTTTAACCATTTATTCAACTACGTTATTTATAGTTTAGCTCGATATACTACCTTTTTGCATCTATATTTCCCTGCTGTTCTAGATGGATGACGTAATTGAAGACATTATCAGCCTGGAGTCAAGTTATAATGATGACATCCTTGGATTAATGGATGCAGGACTTCATATACCTAATACGGTAATCAAATATCAGACGGATCCTTACATAGTTTAATAGTCTGTGTTTGTTGATATTTATTTTAACATCCGTCCCTCTTTAAGATCCCAGTTTCTGCAAGTCTCCTGGACATCTACAGTAATCATGCACTTCCTCCGTCTGGAGTCACTGTTGGGAATTCCTGCCCATCTAGTTTACCCAACGTGAAAAGAGAATTCTCAGGTATATCAGCTTCCATTATATCTACACCAATTCTATCTAGATCATTCATCAATGTCATTTAAGCTTAACTAAACATAAACATGTCAAAATTAATCTTAATAAACCTCCCACAGCAATTACGCTATCCACATTGTGGTGAATTTTTTAAATGCACATTTGCAACAGTAAATAAAATCTATTGTACCGAATTACCCAGCTCCTGACATGATGCACGTGGACCAACCTGGACCATGTGGCAAGTTTGACTCTTATCAGAGGCCTGATGGCCTTCCAGTAGGTATGTGCCCCTCTGCTTGGCAAACACACTCACACACACACACACACGCACACACACACACACACACGCGCGCGCGCACGCACGCACACACACACACACACACACACATATATATATGTGTGTGTGGGTGTGTGTGTGTGTGTGTGTGTGTGTGTGTGTGTCTTAGATTACAGTTAACCATATGCCATGTTTTCACACATAATTCTACTGCAGTTCATGTTAAATTTTTACTTTATGTTTTTTTTTTAAATTGTTATAAATTAAATTGTGATTAATGAACAATGGCACACAATTTGGATAAATGGTCGTGAAAACAAACACTGATAAACACAACAGATAACAGAATAAATGTTCCAAATTGTATATTATATATTTCTTTAATTTAATTAATTTATTTATAATAAAAGGACATTTCTGAGAGGAGAGGGTGTGAATTTTTTATGCTTTTTTAATTAATTTATTATAATTATTATTATTATTATTATTAATTCGCTAATTGATTGATTGATTGATTGATTGATTGATTTTAGAATCAGAAGTTAGAGCTTTGGCAAAAGAAAGGCAAAAGAAGGACAACCACAACCTCAGTAAGAATAAATCTGACATCATTCTATCACAATTTAGTGAACACATGTTGTACACAAATTTTGCATTACAAATCTGATTTTTTCTTTCTCTCTTCTAGTTGAAAGAAGACGGCGCTTTAATATAAATGACAGAATTAAAGAACTTGGGACATTAATTCCCAAATCTAATGATCCGTAAGTCAACCAGTTAACTGCCACCATTAAAAATCACATCACAGATACTTAAAAGCAATCCAACATTTTACAAATATAATATCAATAAAAACAATATAAACTAAATAAAATTTTTAAATTTATGGTGAAATTAATTATGTGTTTATTATGAATGGATTGTATTTATTTATGTACACTGTACTGTGGGTTTTCTAGAGACATGAGGTGGAATAAAGGAACTATTCTGAAGGCATCAGTGGACTATATTAGGAAGCTACAGAGAGAGCAGCAAAGAGCAAAAGAGCTGGAGAGCAGGCAAAAGAGACTAGAGCACACCAACAGACACCTGCTCCTTCGCATTCAGGTAAAAAAAAAAATCACTTTTCCAATAATAAGGTTTTATAAAGTAATTTTTTACTGGTATCTATACTAAAGTTTTGAAGCATTAACTCAGTAGAAGATTGGGACTGTACATATACTGTCAGTGATGAAGTAAGAAGATAATATATAGATTTAGGTGCTGCCGAAAGGCAGAGCTCCTGACAGATATCTCTATCGATCGGTGTCCGAGGATGGTGTTATAAGAGTAGTGCGGCTTCTTTAAGGACTGAATCAACTTTAGTCCTGGAGGAAATTAAATAAGTTTCCTACATTCTGAAGTGAAAAAAGGAAAGATTAACACTAAGTTGCCTTTCACTCACTTCAGTTCTATCACCTGTCTTGTTAGGCTAATTATCTGGGTTACATTGTGTGCTTTTTATTCTTTGCAAGTCTCAGTAGGCGTGCATGAGCCTATATTTTTTGGGGTTTCAATTTCTTTATAAAAATCTTTTTCCTGCTCGTCATTATGCCTGTTGTTGGCAAACTCGGACATAGACATGGGACAACCATTCTCATGTTCCATTCCTATTGGTCTCTGCTTAGGAGCTCACTATTAGAACACACTGCAATATACTTTAATGTAGTAGAAATATATATTATATACTTTACCCTCCCGAATCTCATTTTCTGACTTGCTTTGGGTAAAAAAAAGAGATTTATGGTTTCGAGTAATGAATATGTACATGTGTTTATGGGTTAGGAGCTGGAGATGCAGGCTCGTGCCCATGGATTGGCTGTAGGAGGCTCCTCAGCTCTCTGCTCCACTGAGTTGGTGACCTGCACCATCAAGGAAGAGCCCATCAGCTACACAAGCTGCTCATCCGAGCTGTACACTCGTTCACACCTTCCCAGCCCGGATCATTCTCGACCTACCACTTTGGATCTCAACAATGGTACCATTAGCTACAGTGACAGCACCACGGAGGAGACAGAGTCGGGGCTCTATGCAAACCATAAGGAACCCACAACCAAGCTAGACGACATGTTTATGGAGAACACACTGTCACCGGTGGGTAACGGTAGCCTGCTGCTCTCCTCTGGTTCGCCCACGCACTCCAATGACAGCAGCAGACAAAGCAGCACGAGTACAGAGGAGCAGGACAAGGGCTGTTAGCACTGATAATAAACTTTCAATAGCTTGTTATGATTGTTATTGGGTTGATTGTACTGGCAATACTGTGGAGTTGGCTATATATATACGTCGTATATATATTGTCTATATTCTGATTGCATATGCCCAGGATTCTTGATTATGGTAGTACTGTGTTTAAAAATGTTTCTTTGTACTCAAAATATGCAAGGATAGGGCACACATTGTTTTTTGTTTTTTTTGGATCTTTTGAAGGATTGTTTGTTATTTACATCCAGTGTTTTCTACAAATTCCAGTTTACTCTTGATTTTTTATCTATATTATTTATGGGGGGAAAATCAGATGGACACTAAAAATAAACTTAAAAAATATGGTATTCAATCAGCAGGAAAATTAGGCTTTTACTTTTTAGTCTTGTTACAACTGCCAAAGTTCTCATATAATCTCTTCAGTTTAAACTAACCAGTAATAGCCTTTTACTCAAATTTGGTAATACTCCGGTTTCTTCCCACAGTCCAAAAAGATGCACAGTAGTATGTGTGTGAATGGCTGTATGTGTCTTAGCCATGCAATGACCTGGCGAAGCTGTTATGGTGTTCCCCACCTTCACCCAGAGTTGAAACCTAATTAGGATTAAGCCGCTTAGAAAATGAATGAATGATGCAGTATTTATGAACAAGTAGTTTACTTAGTACCAAGTTTTAGAAAAAAAAAACTAGAAAAAAACATATTTACTTCAGATGAATGTAGGTAATCGATAGAAGAGTATTAAGTGAATTAATAGATTGTCTTTATCTTCCAATCTGTAGTGTATCAATCAGCAATCGACCTATATGCATACATACATACATATATATATAAGTGTGTGTGTATATATATATATATATATATATATATATATATATATACACTTTTTTACTTTTTTTTTTTACACTTTTTTACTTTTTTTATCAGTGAGAACATGAATAAATACATGTGTCATGTGAGTGTAAACTAAAAATTCCAAGTTAATTATTCAAATAGATAATATTTACTATACTGTATTCTCTATTCGAATATATTTTACTGGAAAAGTGGAACACTGAACTTCCAATTACTCCCCATGACATATTTCTTAACTTGGTACATATAAAAGTTGGAAATTTGAAGTATTTGCTCATTATTATTGTGCTCAGTAGCTATTAATTTTTATTAGGATTTTATACAGTGTAAGTACAGAATATTACCTTTTTCCCAGCTTAATTTCTTGGAGATGCACAAGGGGCCCTTTGAAAAGTTCTTTGCTTCCTAAAATGGGTTGACTTTGAAAACATTCCTGAGAGAGAAACACACCATTGTGGGCTTCTACTTAGATCCTTTAAGGGTTTTCTCAGATGCACAACCAACGAATGCTTAAGGGCTGTATTTGATCATTAATAGTGTTATATAGATGTATAATAAGTTATATAGATATAATATCAATCATTAGTTCACAACAGAGAGACCTTGAAAGAAGTGCCTTTAATTTAAGAAATATTTTGAAATAAATATATTAAAAGAGACTGGTATCATGATTTACTGTAAATGCTACTTAGACACACACACACACACACACACACACACACACACACACACACACACACAATACAAATGTCCCTTTGCTTCTTGTTGAAATCTTATTGTTCACTTGACTTATTTAACACAATTTGAAAAAAATCCCCTTCTGTATATTTATTCTACTGGACCCAAGATCTATTTCAGTATATGAACAAATATTCAATACAACATTATATGAACACATTCAATATAAGATGAAAATGGCAGACTTTGGGTTTTTGCTCCCACAGTTATACACTACTAACTAAATATAGTATAACACATTTATACTGCATTATATGCCTTGTATGTATATATGCATTTTTGCACCATCTAGAATTATGAACCAAAATGTTTTATTTATAAAAACATATACGTGTGTGTGTGTGTGTATTATTTGAGACACAACAATAAGGTAATTACACACACACACACACACACACACACACACACACACACACACACACACACACACACATATATACAAATATGTTGACCACCTGCCTCGAAAATCCAGTTTAATCTGGCCAGATTTTAGACTGGGCTTATTGTCCAGCTCCTGATTACTTAAATAAACTGGTGAACAAGGATTTGTCTGTAATGCTGCATTAGTAGCAGTAATTTAACAACGATTTGACTTTCGGACAGGTAGCTGCTTAGCCAAGCCTGATTTTTCAACTGGGTATATATTTATATTGTACAATTTTTTTAGCACTTGTAAAAGAAATCCTGGTTATCACATCAGTGCATGCAGAAGAAAATAGGCCTACTCACGACACAGTAGCCCAAAGTGAGATATGGAGCAAAAGCCCATTGCTTAAGCAACACTGCCACCTTCTGGTCAGTCCTATTGCGTGAAATGTAATGTTTAAATCAACTGGTGATCAAACTGTGCATCATTGTGGTGCTGATTTGTCAGTGGGAAGAAAAATAATATTCTTAGCAGGACAGTAGTTATGACACTACATGAACACAGCTCTGTCTGCAAAAGTTCAATCCATGGTTTGTACTAGTTACAATGTAAAAATGATAGTTTCATTTCATTTTATTTCTGAACTCTTACTCACTTGCCAAACCATTTAGTCCTAATATTAGGAGGGTAGAGCTAATCTCAGCTGCAACTGGGTGAAGAAAAGGTACGCTCTGAACATGCTGCCAGACCATCTCAGGGCAACACACAATCATTCTGACTCATACTCACACCTACGGGCAATTTGGAACCGCCAGTTAGCCTAATGTTTAACCATCGGCCAGATCCTCCTCTCTAGTACTCCTGAATAGACATTCCCGGGTAGTCTGAGATCTCATCCACCCCCGGAGCCTGGCCACTGAGGAGCTTTTTAACTACCTTGGCAACCTCAGCCCCAGTGATAGGCAGACCCCCCTCTGAACCCCCAGGCTCTTCCTCTTCCACAGAGGGCGTGTTGGTGGGATTGAGGACTATCAGACCTCTATAGGACTATAGGACCGCGGGCTAGCTTGTGGTGTGTGCTCCGGGAATGTGGACTCGTTGCTACAGACTGTTTGGTCTTTGTATTGCTAGAGCCAGAGCTTGGTCCGCATTGGTAACAACATGTCAAATTTGTTTCCAGTGGGGGTTGGACTCCGTGGCCCTTTGTCACCGGTTCTGTTCATAATTTTTAAAAGGTGGTGAAGGGTTCTGGTTTGGTGGCCATAGGATCTCGTCTCTGCTTTTTGCACATGATGTTGTCCTTTTGCCTTCATCAACCTGGGACCTTCAGCTCTCGCTGGAGCGATTCGCAGCTGAGTGTGAAGCGACTGGGATGAGAATCAGCACCCCCAAGTCTGAGGCCATGGTTCTCAGCCGGAAAAGGGTGGAATGCAACCTCCGGGTCTGAAATGAGGTTCTGCCCCAAGTGGAGGAGTTCAAGTATCTCGGGGTCTTGTTCACGAGTGAGGGAAGGGTGGAGTGAGAGATTGACAGGCGGATCGGTGCAGCCTCTGCTGTAAAGTGGAGCTTGTACCGATCCATCGTGGTGAAGAGAAAGCTGAGCCAGAAGGCAAAGCTCTCAATTAACCAGTCGATTTACCTTCCTATCCTCACCTATGGTCACGAGCTTTGTGTAGTACAAGAGACAGAAATGAGCTTTCTATGCAGGGTGGCAGGGCTCTCCCTTAGAGATAGGGTGAAAAGTTCTGTTATCCAGGAGGAGCTCGGAGTAGAACCGCTGCTCCTTCTCACTGAGAGGAGCCAGCTGAGGTGGCTCAGGCATCTAATTAGAATGCCTCCCGAACGCCTCCCTGTTTTGGTGTTTCAGGCATGTCCAACCGTGAAGAGACCTCACGGCCGACCCAGAAAATGCTGGAGAGACTACGTCTCTTGGCTGGTCTGGGAATGCCTTGGCGTCCCCCCAAAAGAGCTGGAGGAAGTGGCTGGGTAGAGGGATGTCTGGACCTCACCGCTTAGGTTGCTGCCCCGCGACCCAACTCCGGAGCAAGCAGATGAAGAGGAAGATGAAGATGAAGTTTGCCTAATGTGCATGGACTGAGGAAACCAGAGTACCCAGAAGAAACCCATGCAAGCACAATGAGAACATTTAAACTCCACATAGAAACGCCTGAGCCCGGGACTAGAAGCCAGGACCTTGTTGTGAGGTATGTGTGCTAACCACTATATCACTGTGCTACCCGATTTCTGAACTGCTTTATCCTTTTTTTAGGGTCGGGTATTTCCACAGTTTAAAGTGCATTCAGAATTTTGTCCACAAAAGTACAACAAATGAATTTGGTTGATGAAGGTATATGTTTCATGGTACAGTAGACGTTCCATTTATGAAAAACAACCAAAATCATACACTGATCAGACAACACATTGATATCATTTATGGTTAAAATATCCAAGACTTTGTATTTAGCATGCTAGCTTCTCAAATTTGTCTATTAATTATTAGCACATTTTTGAACATAGAAAAAATCCGTTGCTAACTTTTTGTCAGGTTCTTCTCAAGATATGCACATTTTCATGCCAATCAGGCAAAACAGAGAAAATAGCTTTTGCATAATTTGCAATTTTACGAGAAATTTTTGAACAGAAATTGTCATGGCCTGTGATTAATCTCAACACAGGCAATGTGCATATGTAATGAATCTGAATGTGTGAGATTCGGTTTGGAAGTTATGGACTAAAATATGTTAATTTTGATTATAATGATACCAAGTGGTGCACAAGTGCCATTTTTGGTAAATAGGTTCTAGGAAGCATTTTCTGTCTGTGCTCTAAATTTCTCTATATTTTCTTGAATGTAACTGGTGAATTCTAAATATTGTATTTGTTGGCCTAAAAGGCCACACCCACTTTAAGCAATCATAACACCTTTGTAGTGGTGAGCATAGGAGTGGCTCTTTGGCTGTGCCCATCAACTTTTGAACAAATCAGATGAACCGCTTTTGAGATTTCGAGCGTCAGAGTCTCAGCTTAAACCGAGATATTAAGTTTCATATTATTAGCATTTATCATGGCCAAAGCATGCAAGACGTTGTAATTAGCATGTTAGCTATATAAATTTATTCAATCATAATTAGCGCATTTCTGAACGTAATAATTTTAATAACTTTAAAATGAGAAAAGTTTAGCGAATGAAGAAATTAAAAATATGTGAACACTATGCCTGAAAGGTTAAACCCTGTAAATAAAGTAGAGGGTGTTCACACTAAATATTTACTTTTTATTCTCAGAAAAGTGACTGTTATTTTTGGTTTTACTATATAATGTTGTTTTTTTACTTATTCTCATCAATATGATCCAATATTACATGAAATAAATCCTTGAATAGTACTTGTTTTATGAATTATCTTCATTTTGTTAAGTGTATAATCATCACTGCATCACTTTTAATTTCTTCACTAGCTGAACCATTCCATATGGTTTGAAGTTCATTCATGATATGCAAAAGTAAAAAAAAATTAATTTGTGACACCTTTACATTTTTCAGTGTTTTTGTTTATTAGCCATACTTTTAATACTCTTAATATTCCTGTTGGAATGATTTTTTGGTTCTTGTTGCCCACAATAGCATTGTTCCATACATTTTCACCCAAAAATTATATACCAAAGTATTTTTTTTTACATCTCTTTATTAAGAACCCTTTTGGACAAAAGTGGTGGTGTATAATCTTCACTGCACACTACTGTATTTATCTGCATGTGCCTAAAGTCTTGTAAAAACCTACATAAATGCTTCTCTGTACTGTGAGTGATTTAAACCAGAGTCAAATTCCTTGTTTGTGTTCACAAACTTGGCAAATAAAGCTGATTCTTATTCTAATTCTTATGAAGCACGAATGTCTTTATTAGAAGGGTTCAATGAATGAGGGCCGATATATTATAATTTGGATTACTGAGCTGAAGATCAGGGATTCAAGCAGCAGAACCACTAAGGTGCCACTGTGGGCCCCCTGAGCAAGGCCCTTAACCAGCAGTTGCTTAGTTGTATAAGAATGATAAATGTAGTTAGGGGTGTCTGCCAATCTGTAATGAGGGTGTCTGCCTTGAATGCAAATGTAAATTTTCTTTTTTTTTATTTTTTTTATTGTTGCTCCATTCAAAATTATTTTTATTTCAAATAAAATACTGGTAAGGTAACCTGCAATGGTCTAGTTTCCCATCCAGTAGGAATTAATATACTAGTTGCTTCATGCTATGGAAACCAGGGGGTAAGCTCTGGTCTGAACCTGTAGATTTGGGTGTGAAAGCCCAGCAGACTTTACTTTTATAAAGTAAGCATTATTAAAAGTGGTGAAAACTAATAGCTAAAAGGGGGAAGTGACAGACCTTTCCATGGTGTTACATCTTTAGCAGATCAGGAGGTCTACAGTAAAGTGCTGGCCTTCTGATCCAGAGTTTGCTTTCCTCCGCATTCCTTTCTATTAGCTGTCATGTCCGTTGTGTACTAGTCTCATGTTGGTTGGTTTGTGGTCTCTTGTAGTGATTTCCCACACTGCCAGGCTTGCATCCCTTGCTCAGGAGATTCCAGACTATGTGCTCCTCCTTCAGGGTGTTCGATCTTCGGACCGCTCTGCAATTCTAGTCTAGTTTTAATCTGCTTCCCTAAAACACCTGTCCATTTGTAACCAGCCTCAGTGGCAGTCTCCAGATGTTTAGTTTGTTTCTTTATATATTTGGTGCCCTTTCAAATAAACAAAAACCATCTCCAGAAACCATGACTTATAAGCTTAGTATAGATGAATGATGGGAGGACACTGATACATGGATAACTTACAACAAGTACTTTCCTAACACTGAGTGTTTCGGTATCATGTGTGTGCTATCTGAAATAAAAAATGTTTGTTAGGTGAGGTGATTATTTACAGTGGGTGACACGGTGGTGTAGTGCTTAATGTGTACGCCTCACAGGAAGAAGGTTTTAGGTTTGAGTCTCAGGCTGTGTTAAGCTTGCAAGCTCTCCACATTGTTGCGTAGGTTTCCTCTGGGTACTTCTGTTTTCTCCCACAGTCCAAAACCATGTATATTAGGCTAATTGACTATTCAGAATTGCCCCTAGGTGTGCGTGCAACTGCTGGCCCTGAGATGGACTGGCAGTTCAAGGTGTTCCCAGCCTTTGCTCAGAGACGACTGACGGATTCAGATGACCCTAGGTAGCATTAAGCAGTTTGGCAAATAAATGAATGAATAAATGAATGAATGAATTATTTATGGTATAATATATAAGAGTCATGTATAATATACATGTATAAGAGTCTGGAACTAAATGCCAGTTAGATCACATGTTAAAATTGTTAAAACTCATGTTAAAATGTTAAAATTCAGCAGTCTTAACACAAATTGACAATATAAATATCAAATGTTAATAAAAGATTTTCATGAAGAATTCATGAAGAAATCAAATTATAAATAATTTTTACTCTTCAGGGAGAATTTTTTAAGTGATCAGTGAAGAAGAATATTCTTTTTTCCTTTATTTTCTTATTTATGTTTTAATCTCATTTCTTTCATTCTCAGATACAGCATTTGCATGAGTCTTTATTTTACTATCAATTTATTCCAGCAGGTGGAGCTCTCATATCAGTCTACATGTTTGACTAGTTCATAAAAATACATTGTCCTGGAACAATAATTTGGCATATATATATATATATGTGTGTGTGTGTGTGTGTGTGTGTGTGTG
>JAOUQZ010000016.1:6882502-6898325 GCA_028564935.1 Neosilurus hyrtlii | reverse complement strand
TCATGATTCCGAACGCAGGGTGGTATACGCTGACCCAGAACCATCTCTCAAAAACTAGAACCAAACAACAATTTTAGTCCCAGCGGATTAAAGTTAGGAAAATTTGAATGTTTATTTCAGAAGCATTTTGGCAGTAGACCAGTGTTACCAATAAATATAGAACTCAATAAATAAATCATGAAAAATGAAGTGTTTTCCATACAGTAGAAAATACTTCATGTCACACTTTAGTACAAAGTGTATAATGAACATAATGTAACAGTGAAGATCAGCAGAGTGGATAAAGGGCCCAATTACAAATAGCTCCCTCATGAAGATGTAATGCACTAGATATGGTGAAGAAGATGATAATATATATGCACCACGCAGTGGTCTTATAGAGGGAGAAGAGAGCTGTTTAAACTACAGCCTGTCCCTTGGGATATATTTTATAATTTTTATTAATTGTAATATATTTTGTTATATATATTTCATGCAGAACGACATGGCGGCATAGTGTTTAGCATGTCAACCTCACAGCAAGAAGGTCCTGGGTTCAAGTCCCGGGCTAGAGGGCATTACCGTAATTTTGTTGCCTTTCAACCTGTAATTAAAATGGATATTTGGAAAACCAGGTTCAGTTAATTTACACAAAATGCTGGCACCCTTGAAGATGTGAAATATCTGTTATTGTGAAGCAAGCAACTAATAGTACAAAAACAAACAAACAAACAAACAAACAAACAAAAAAAACCTGAGGGTGCATAACTATTCAATTAAGGTATAAAGTAGAGGAAACATTTTTGTGGGAAATTTGTACACATGATCTGTACAGTTGATTTGCGGTGTGGGTTTATGCTTGGGATTGATAACAGTCTTGGCAGTACGGTGGTGCAGTGGTTAGCAAGCCCACCTCACAGCAAGAAGGCCTGGGTTTGATTCCCGGCTCGGGGTGTTTCTGTGTGGGGTTTGCATGGTCTCTTGGTTCATTGGTTTCTTCCCATACTTGAAAAATATTCAGAGCCATTCCAAATTGCCCCAGGTATGAATGTGAATGGATCTATGTGTTTTGTCCCTGCGATGGTCTGGCAAGCGATGCCATTTTTCAATAATTATGAAACGATACCGATATTTATAAATACTCTTATCCATATTTATAAATGCAGTATGGGATATGATGACTGAAGAAAGAGATATTTATACAATAATTATTTTACAATTTTTATTTCAGTTTGAGTTCAAACAATCATACAGTATTCAAACAATAGAGCATTACTCAGCATTTCCCTCAAAAAAAAAAAAAACACTTTATCTGGTTCCACACTTGCCCTTTCCTGTCGTGGTGTCTCCTGCAGAGCTGAAGTTGTGCTCAGAAGTCACACTACTCGCAGGAATGTAAAGGTATTTTAATGTCATATCTGGAAACATTGGGAGTGTTGCACTGTACGGGGTCTTCTGATGGCCTTACCCCCGACATCTTGTACTGATTTATTTCCTGCTTTGATCGTAGAGATGGTGTGAGTGGAGGTTATAGGGGGCTTTATATAAATAAAGGCACTTATTACTTACATCAGACAAGGATGGTGACGATGGTAAGGTTGGTAATGGTGGTGTGGAGGGTGGTGGTGTGTGAGGTGGAAAGACACTGTTTGCTACACTCAAGCCAAGTTTGATTAAATGTTTATTTTGATTCCTGGTGTTTCCTCCCTTTGCCGAGATTTACTGTCTGCAAACACTACATTACAATACATCCATCATTGCCTCTCTTTGTGAAATAAAATCCACTCTCTACTCCTTCTACATCGGTTGCATTTGTTGTTAAACATTATTTATTACCAAAAAAAAGAAACTAATTTAACTAAAGCAGATGGTTAGCAGACGACATTTTAGCAGACGACCTTGAAAAATGTAAATCTCATGAACAGCGAGAATTGAACGGGATGCTAAACGAGACAAGCGAGCGAATATGTGACCCAGTCTGGCAAAATGAGTCACAGTGACCAAAAACTCAAAATTGAGTTAGTCATACCATTTAAAAGAGGAGACTCTAAGCTTTAAAATGGTATGGCTAACTCAATTTTGAGTTTTTGGTCACTGTGAATTGTGACATTTTGCCAGACTGGGTCACATATGGGGTCCATGTACATACATTCATCTTCTGGGGAGATTTAACTTCGCGAGAATTGATTACTAGCACCGATAACTGTATAGACGTTGGTCAAGGAGTTTAATTTGGTTCCATTCGGTACTTTTGACATGGTGTGCAGCCCTAACACCTAGCAAATATGGATAAATATTGTTTCAAACCTTGCTTATTAATAATATTTATTATAATGATGAATGCTTAAAATAAAATTTCCTATTCAAAAACCTCTTTATTGTTACACTGTGTAGCAGTTCTGTGCTGCACAACAACAGCACTCAATCAACAGCCCAGTCAAGTACCCAGTAAACTTATGTACCATATGTACCCAGGTTCTGTAGAACAGGAGCATGCTGTTACACAGAGAGTGATTTTGTGTGTGTGTGTGTGTGTGTGTGTGTGTGTGTGTGTGTGTGTGTGTGTGTGTGTGTGTGTGTGTGTGCGCGTGCACATGTCATGTTATGGGACTTAAATCTGTTTACACAGTCACATTTTGGGAGTTATCATCCATATGGTTTCAACATGCAAGTCCCCATAACGTGAATCATTAAATATTAAGGTTAACGTTTGGTTAGGGTTTGGTCAGAGTGTGGTTAAGGAAAGGGCTATTGTTAAAGTAGTGGTTATGGCTAGGGTTAGGGTATGTCTTCAGGAAATGAATGTAAGTCCATGTATTGTCCCCTAAAGTTATGAAAACCATGTCTGTGTGTGTGTGTATGTGTGTGTGTGTGTGTGTGTGTGAGAGAGAGAGAGAGAGAGAGAGAGAGAAAGTGAGGGCCAAAGTGATCAATTACTCACATTACATGCAGTCCTGCAGGAATTTGCTTTATTGGCCTGGACATCTGTTATAATATTGTCATAATGTGTAATCAGATGGGGCCTGTTGTAGCCAAGTCAGGGAAGAAAATGCAGCTATGAAAGTTCAATTAAAATGCACAGGAACATCAGTTCTGTCCATCTGCCAAACCGAACACTTTTTGGGGGTTTTTTTCTGCCCCTTTTTGTTTTCTCTCCTCCTGTTAAATCTCTTGAGAATGAATGGATGTGACCTGGTTGCAGGTTTATACACCTCTTTCACTGAAAATGAAACAGGTGTCACCCATATAGTTGGGCTCATGGGCCAAATATATCATCTGGCGTAGCAGTGCAAGAGAAAATTACAACATGCATCAAAGGCACCTGACAATCAGGTGTTCAATCTCACTAGTAAGTTCAAAGTGACCCTTGTGTAGCAGAACTATTCAGTAATAAAATCATTATAATCTACAAGGCTATGCTTCTCAAATCACAGACGGAGACCTGCTATGGAGCTTGTTTTCTTACACTCATGAAAGAGGAGTAAATTGGTGGATGGATGTTAAGAAGGCTTAAGAGGTGTCTCACTTGCTCTCACACACAGACACATTAATATCCTCACACACAGCAAGGCCTCCTGCTCTCTAAGATCAACATCAGTGTGGATTTATTTCAGGCTTTAAACAATACCGTTATAAAGACGAGCAGCTTCCATCAGTCAGGATTAGTGCATGCTGGTGTTTTCTGAACGCCGATAGGAGGGGTTTGGAAGTTCTACACCATCTGTAAGTCGGATGTCCTCTCCAGACTGTGTGATGTTGCTCATCGCCCAGACTGTATACGCTTCTCACTTAAAGCATACAGGGTCCAGAGAGCATTATTCCGTCTCCACAGGACGAGTGCACAGCTGCGCCATATTTATCATCCAGCTCCCAATCCTGGCAAATTGGCAGTGAGATCACTGGGTGATGAGGTTAACTACTAAAGTTGTATGTAACTTGGAGCCTCCCACACTATGATTAATCGGGCGTGGGAGAACGGGGGCCCTTTTGACGGCGTCACACGCAGCGTAGAGCATCTGCGACGGTCAAGACAAAACAAATGGTGTGTTGCTTTTGTTCCCGAAGATGGTGTATAACCGAACATCCAGAGTAATTAATTTTGCACAGCCTCATCTGCAGGGTCCCGGAAGCTAATGAAAGTGTTTTTGAGTCACACCGGAGTTCAGGGCTCACGTACTGAGTTATGGGGGGAATTAAGCTATTGGTTGCTGAAATGAATCACACATCCAAGGCTTGAGATGATTTTTAATGTGTTTCACATTGAATAAAATAGAGCAAGAGAAAACTTTCAGAGGATCATACAGGGCAGCACGGTGGTGTAGTGGTGAGCATGTCTGCCTCACAGCAAGAAGATCCTGGGTTTAATTCCTGGTCCTGGTCGCAGAGTTGGCGGAGATGGGTATCAGCATCCCTGTTACCCTAATTAGGATGAAGCGGCTTAGAAAATGGATGAATAGATAAGGAATATACAGGATATGATTCATTCATTTATTTATTTGAGACATTTTGAAACCAAACCAAACTTGTCTTAGTAACTGTAGAGCCCATTTTCTTTCCAGTAACAGCTCATCTTCAAGAACAGCTGGTGTACAGCGCACATCTGCAGCTGGAGTGACGAAGCTATTAAAAAGTCCTGACCAAATCAACTGCATCTCCTCGTGATGTGGGGAAAACTATCCAAACAGATGATACTGCCATACATAGAAGGGTGTGTTTAGAATAGAAATATAGCAATTTCAACTTTCTTTAAATACGAGCGAGTGGATAGAATGTACTTGTACAAATCTGGGAAGGGTTCTGCACTATAAATGAATGCACAGGAATTTATCACTTAGTACACAACACAAGATCGTATGATATACTGTACGGTAAATCCTTAATTGTTTTGACAAGGCCAAAAAATGCATTCTATTCCACTGAGGGATGCAATTGAAAATGAAGCAGTAATTCATGTGTGAGGCTGCAATCCTGCTTAATTAGAAGGAGTCTAGTGGGATGAATCAAGCAAACTGTTTCTTTAATTGTTGTATTCAATTAGGGATTCAAATTAGTCTCCTTGGCAGAAGTGTCGGCACAACAGTAGTAGTGTTGTTTGTATCTATTGTTGCTGTTGCTTGTTCTGAGGAAAGACAAGAAAAGAACCAAAGGAAATATGCACATGCCTGTGTATCCCTGAACACTTGTAATTCCCATAGCAAATATATTTACTCTCTCTTTCTCTTTCTCTCTCTCTCTCTCTCTCTCTCTCTCTCACTCACACATTCTTATTTATCACAAGCCTGTTTGCTAATTTTATTTTGCACGGATGCAATCGTGCCATTCCCCTTGTGTGGGCTCTCTCAGTAGGCCTCTGATTCCTGTGAAGTGACAGTGGGTAAATATGCATAAAAAACACTGGGGAGGGAGGACACAATTAGCACGAACGAGGTTGACTGCCTCCTGATTTCATTGGCAACTTTGGCCGCTGCAGTGATAAGCCGCATTATCTAGAAAATTGGCAGAGGGAAAACAGCAAGCTCGACTGCCAGCAATGGTTTGCAGATAAATTGATGCTGAAGAGAAATATAATTGAAGTTGAAATATGTTATCCAAAGGTGTCACATACAGTGAGGAAGCAGTCTTTCACCTTCATTGAGTGTCAAGGGGAAAACCATGTATTTTGTCCAAGTGTAATGGCAACAATGGCTTTTTAGACTTTTCAGCATTTTGAATTATACTGTAAAAAAAATAAAATAAAAAAATAGGGGTCATGCTTTCCTCACTATACACACTACACTTCCCAGCAATCCATTCACTGCTCCCGACCACCTGACTTTTGAGTCACGCATCACATGACACATTGCCCACCCGACAGCACTGACACCTGATCACCATATTAAATGAAGGATCAGCGTTCATTGTAAAGTATCGCTCCTGTGCTGCATCCCTTGTGTCTCTCTGTGTATTAGCCATTTTGACTAAGTGACATGACTTTAACCATGACTCTGAGTTTCCCATCTTTGCTCAAAGCCTTGGCCTGCCTCTCATTTATGTTTTGTGCCTTTCCTCTGATGAACTGTTTACCTGAGTGCCCGAGCCTCATCTGTTTAAAGTGTAAATGTGGTGAATTAGTCTTATTAGGTTTTTAAAACAATCACGTAGGAATCAGCGGATCCTTCCGCCAACGTCATTAGTTGCCCAATGTGAAAGCATGTGCAAGTGTTATGACTCTAGGTGTGCTCAGAGACATGTTGCCTTTCTGATTGGCTGTTCCAGCCTGGTAGTGACGTGAAATCGTTGGATTGGCTCGGCTGCGTCACTGACCCTGTGCATCATATTGGCCACTGATGAGCTGCACAACTAACAAGCGCGGAAAACATTTCTTTTTGTTCTTAATCCAATTGATGACATGAAAGGAGGGTTGGCAAATATTAGCTGCATAAGCCATTTTGCATTTACCGTCACGCTCATCTCAGGCCGCATTCTCATCCTCAGAGTCACTAGAATGTGACGTCTCACTGTCTCCACAAGACTCTGTGGTTTAAATAGGTAACCATTTACACCTATTTCCTCCAAATTGCTACACATAGTTGCTACTATATGTTTCTCCTTTGAAGAAAGTTGATTATAAAACTGCACTGAAGGGGAGGAAATCCAAATGGGAAACTACAAGTTAAGGAAAATAAAATTATGAAATAGGTGACAATAGGTGAGTAGAATGGTTGTCATTCAAGTGCGTAGGGGCCGAAGAAAGCTATTCTTTAAAGAGAGCCATATTCAGGAACAGTTATTTTCCTTGAGTCAAGTTCAATTCAAGTGTCCCTGTGGTGAATTTGTATTGCTAACTCTTTAAAATGATCATGTATGACATCAGTGGTTCCGCAGTCATGTGCAGCAGGCTGCTCCAGCTGTGGTGGTCACATGAACTCTTTGTTTTGTCCTACTGGCTGGGCTGCGTGCAGCAGACACCAATTTAAGATAACACATTATGGGCTGGTGCTGAGCTGTGTCGCCAGGAAAACGGAGGAGTGCAAAGCATAAGGCTGCACAAACAACAAGTGCAGGAAACACAGTAAACATAACATAACATTGGCAAGGGGCCGTACTCTAAAAATGTTTCCTTTCAGACACAATTCAATATTCTGCAAAGACCACTTCAACCCGACCTGCTATCGGCGTGACCACCAGACAGAACTACTTGGCATGAAGCCCAAGCTTTTACGTCTAAAACCGGAAGCTGTTCCTACAGAATTCCTTTATAAAATCTCAAAGCATGATAACGGACGGGAGCAGCGCCTCACCAAAAGGAAACAGTAAAAGGTAGGAGCCTTTAGTATGTGGGGGGTTTTATCACCTAATATGTGACGACCTGGCCCAACGAGTTCACATCACTTTCGGGAAAAAATGGTTGTTCCTCATGGGTGCAGCCACCGCTAGTAATCCACAGGATAAAACTACCCAGTATAGTGCTTTTAATAGTAATTTATGTTAAAATAAACTCTGTATCTCTTAAACGTATTACACACAAACTATGCTGTAAGGATGTAACGTTTAATGAATGATACCACTGTCTTGTAAGTTACTGGGGGGGGCAGCCTTAGCCTACTGGTTAGAGAAGTGGCTTTGGGACCGAAAGGTTGCTGGTTCGATTCCCGAACCAGCAGGAAAAATGTGTAGCAGTGGGGGACTGAGCTGTACCTTCATCGCTGAAGTTCCCTTGAGCAAGCCACCTCCAACTGCTCTCCGTGCACCCCAATGTGCGTGGCAGCCCACTGCTCCGAGCGTGTGTACATGTGGACTGTTTACATGTGTGTGCTCACTTTGGATGGGTTTAACGCAGAGGCAATAATTTCCCTTGCAGGATTATTACAGTATAGCAGAAAATAAATACATAAATAAAACTTTCATGAATTTCTTAATTAAGCCCTTGTTCATTACAGTGAGGGCTTTCATGTATTAAGTAAAAAGATTTTCAAATGGTGAGTTGTTTTGACTGCGGTAACTCGGTATGACAAAAACATACTACTGACAAACCAAAGTGAAGTATCTGCACTGTTTGGGATTAAGGTGAGCCCTGAAGTGAACTCACAGTTTGCCTAAAATTTCAAATATATAACTCCACATATGTTAATATCTCTAATTCACCTTTCAGGGAAAACCGATTAACTTAAATTAGCTCACCAGACCAATGCAGGACGAACATACACACAACAATTCACACTCACATCCACACCTAGGGGTGATTTGGAACAGCTAATAACCCTCATGTGCATGTATTTGGACTATGGGAGGAAACCAGAGTACCAAACCCAGGACCTTCTTGCTGTGAGGCAGATGTGCAAACCACTACGCCACCATGCGTAAACGTCATTGCTATATCAGTGGGAATTTTCTCAGAAACAGTCCAGTGGGGTTCAAAGTGAGAGGCGAGAATAGACATCATGGACTTGTATTCTTGATTTATATCAAACAGAATTTTCATCGGAATCCAATAACCACAGAGAGCACAGAGACCAGGCATCAGAGTCACCAGCCTTTGATCAAGCGCTGATAGTGAACAATATCCAATTGATTTATTTCTGTTGTAAAATACACAATTGGGGCTACATATGTAGAATGTGTGTAAGATGTTTGGAGACATGACCAGCGCACCTGAAGACAGGTTGCTTAAATGGGCAATGATGCCTCATTTGTAGAGTCTTAAAAATAGTATCTAGTGATTAAATGACAAACATCCCACTTGAAACATGCCTGATGCTCTATTCCTGAAGCACTTGAAGGGTAATTGGTCTTACTTTGGCATCCATGGAACTGCTGCCAGCAACTCTCAGTACTGTCACTCGATGCCTCTGATGTCAGATGCATGTGCTTGTTTTTCTTCAATCCCGACTTTCTTTCGCACTTTCAAGGGAGCACTTGACACTACTCTAATCCATTCAGAGAGTCTGGAGCCTCTGGTGCAGTGCTGGCTGTCAGGCATTCCAGTTGGACGGCTGGCTTAAGTGACAGACCTGAAAGCGACAGTGGTCTACTTGGCATATGAAGCCTTCCCGAAGACATGACGGGGCATAACTTAGTCATAGAGGGTGGGCAAAGTCTGAAGAATAACACTGGCATTCACTGCATAAGATCAGAAAAGGAAAGAAAAATAAGCCTTGGGATTCTCCACAGATAGTAACACATTCTCTTTGTATCCACTATCAGATGATAAAGCTTTAGGGGTGTACAAGGTGCTGTCCTCTGTTAATATGGACTTACTAAAAATAGAAAGTAAAAAAAAAAGGATTTAAAACAACAGCACTACAGTGTTAGAGGCAGGAAATTGTACGTACAGTGTACCATGTGTATTTATCATTCACTCTGTTCATTCTGAATACCGTCTGGTGGCTACGGTGCAGCTTTAAAAACTCCCCGTTGGGTCTTTATAAGCAAAAGGGGCAGTGAAGAACATTATGTTCATTTTTGTTTAAAATTGGTCTATAAAATTACAAAATATACATTACTGTACTTACTCATGTATCTCCTGGAGACAAGAATAACAGAAGACTCTCTCTCTCTCTTGTGTCCACTCTGTAGCCGCTATACCCCTCAGCTCCTCGCTTTTCTTTGTTACTGTACTGTAATGGATGGCTTTGTGAAATCCTTTCTTGATGCTTGCTCCTCTGTATTTACAGAGAAACACAACTTCAAAGGAAATTGCTGTCAGAAAGCTAGACCATGGTCACTGCAATTACTTTATAGAAGAGGACAATTAGTGTCATCAGTAATGCAATAGGCATCAAGTCACATATTAACATAATTAAAACTGGAAATGATTAGGCTGGAGATAAAGAGGTGTATAGAGTTATTTTGTTATAGGTAAATTTAGAATTCATAAACACCCAAACAGCTGTCAATCAAATCTGTTAGTTGTAGGTATCTATTAGTAGTGCTAATTTTCAAAGACAAGTTAGATGATTTAAAATAAAACACGTGCAGTGGCTATTTGTCAGAAAAATCAAACTGTAACGCAAACTTTAAAACTGTCACTCAAAAAAATCCCCTTATTGAACCATGGCCTTGTTATTTATGCAGAAAAACACAGTTTAGTGTCCAATCCAGTTGGATGCTTTATTTTCCCAAAAAAAGGGGGGGGGGGGGGCAAACAGATAATTAAAAAAAACAGTCCTGCTGCCTCTCCTGCTCTGTTAAAAATAAAGAAAAAACTTCAGGCCCACCCAGGTGCATCATGGGCCTACACCTATTAGGGTCGGCATGGTGGTGTAATGGTAAGCACATCTGACTCAAGGTAAGACGATCCTGGGTTCAAGTCCTGGGCTCAGGTGTTTCTCGGAGGAGTTTGCATGTTCTCCCTGAGCTTACGTGGGTTTCCTCCAGGTACTCCGGTTTCCTCCTACACTTAAAATACACATTAGGCTAACTGACTGTTCCAAATCACCCCTAGGTGTAAGTGCGTGTGTGAATGGTTATGTGTGTGTATTTGTCCTGCGATGGACTGGCGAGCTGTTCAGGGTGTACCCTGTCTTTGCTCAGTGTTGGCTGAAATTGGCTCCAGCCTCCATGCAACCATAGTAGGAGTAAGAGGCTCAACAAATAAGTGAGAGAGTGAAGAAATAATTTAAACAAAAAACTAAATTAAATTCTAACAATCTCTAATCCAAATATCTGAAATTATCAAACAAATATATTACTTATTAATAGCAAACAAAAACTAAAGATTCACAAGCAGGTCGGTCCTTCAACACTATTGCTGTTATAATTAAGACGATATGATTATGAAAGGGAAGATCTGAGAATGATAAAGGTGCTAGCTGAGTTTTAAAAGTCTGCAGCATGGAGACTGGTGACTGAAACTCATGAACTGTTTATCCACAAAGGGGCAGTATGCAGCTAGTTTTCCTTTTACTGGGTCTAAATTTACATGCAGTGCTTTTATAGCATTATAATCATGTTAGTTTTAATGTTTTGTGTACAACGAATATGCTCTTTGTATACATTGTATGTATGTATGTATGTGTGTGTGTGTGTGTGTGTGTGTGTGTGTGTGTGTGTGTGTGTGTGTGTGTGTGTGTGTGTAGTGTAAATATTTAAAGTAAACTACACTTTATATGTGTAAAAAAAAAAATTCCAGTTGTTCCAGTTCCAGGGTTTTTTCTTCTTCTTCTTCTTCTTCTTTTTTGGAACAAATGGTCTCTGCTCTTATTTAAGTTAAGCTAGCGATGACACATATAAGCAATGTGTTGGTTCTCGGGGATGACAGCCTTCCAGCTGAACAGAACATTCAAGAAGGTGAACAAACATCAGTGAGACATTTACCATGATATAAACCTTAGTGTTGCTTGACAGAAACTTGGCAGATATATTAACTGCTGTTTTTTCCTCATGAACCTGATTTCAAGTCATTTCTCTCTCGGATGTGTAGCCGCAACGTGCCAAACCAGGAGGAGAAAAATGTTTGTCTTTAAGCTTCAGGCTCACTGAGGTATAAGTGATCTTAAATGCATTATTAATGACTCCTTGTGCCACAATTACTGACAGAAGCAACAGCCTTACTCACTGACATGTTGTGCTAAACGGGTCTTCAGCAGAAAGCTTTCTCTCTCTCTCTCTATTTCACATACCTCACATCAGCTTTGATTAATGTGCAGTCTTGCCCTATTAGACAGGTACAGTGTGCCGTGTGTAGCTCAGGGAGTGGGAACAGTTTGGGAAAGGTGTCCTTTTAAAGCTATTTGGACACGTTTCTATACCAGAGTTTACTGTGAAAATTTCCAATATTTATGCATACCATATACATTGGAACACATCATTAATACCCTTAATTAAATGCCAGAAGCAAATGAGGAGAACATGGTGTCCGCCTTTTAAAATTAAGAGGACAAATATCTCTCTCGTGCACACACAGGACATCCAAACACCCAGGAATAAGGAACAAGCAATTGACATTTGAGGAACCTTGACTCAAACTCGGAATAGCAGCAGTCTAATAATATGCATGTTTAAATGAGCAATTATTGATAAACCCAGGTCTGTATGCCCGTGGGAGGATTCAGTGGCCGTCTGTGTTCCAATTCAATTATTAAATCTTCATCAAGTCCATTTATTTCAATTCCATTTGCAGTGACAGAAATAACAGCGTGGACCCCATTTTAGGGCGGCACGGTGGCGTCGTGGTTGGCACGTACGCCTCACAGCAAGGAAGTCCTGGGTTACAGTTCCAGGCTCGAGCGTTGTGAAGCAAGCGTGTTCTCCCCATTGTTGTGTGAGTTTTCTCTGGGTACTCCAGTTTCCTCCCACAGTAGAGAAAAAGACATGCACATTAGGCTTATTGGCTGTTTCAAATTGCCACTATTGCAACTAAGTTATTGATGTGAATGTGGTTGGTTGTGTGTTGGCCCTGCTATGGTTTGATGAGCTGTACATGGTATACCTCACTTTCGCCCAATGTCGGCTGAGGTACTCTCCAGCCTTATAGGGCTCTAATAGGATTAAGCAGTTTGCCAAATGAGTGAGAGAGTGAGTGAGAGACCCCATTTTATTACAGATGAACTGGGAACTAGAAGCGTTCGGTAACACCCTACAGTGTATAAGTAACATTCACTTGGACATTACATACATTTTACTCTTTGTGATAGTCCTTCTGGATGATGAGTGAGTGTCTGAAGCATAAGCTTTGTTTATTCCCTTTTTGTAATCTCATGGTTTATTGATGAGCGAAATCTCATGCGGTCTGCACAGATCAGGTTCACCTGCTGACAGGCAGCACTTTACACCCCGACACTGTGTGTAGAAATGGTACATTTACCATAAATAATAAAAAGAATGACATTTTGTCAGCTTGTGCGGGATTTCAGCATAATATTCAAATAGAGCCAGTAAACAGTGCTTAGGTGTGCATTATTGATTCACATCCCTTCTGAACTGTGGCTGGTGTCCGTATTTTCTGTGATTATGAACCTGTTTGGTATTACACTTCATGAATTTCAGATATATAATTTTATTAGGAAATGTACACACCAGGACTAATGCTTTTGTTTTCTGCTGACCAGTTGTGGACAGGAAATAGATAAAGATGATGTGTTCAATGTTTTAAAAAGCCAAATGTGTTTATAGATTTCTTATAAGTTGCATTAGGTATTTTTATTCAATTTCTAATCAATGTATAAATGTGTCTTTTTACAAATGCTGTGCTTGTTGTTCTTTCTGTTGAAAAATAAATCCATTCTTTTACTGTTACATGAACAACATGAGCAAGGAACTCTTCTTTCAAGGAACTTTTCTTACAAAACCTCCTGCATGTTTTGGGCACTATGTAAATTTGATCCGTCACACATGTATTAGTTTGTAGTAGAAATAGTTCAGATATTACATAACTCATGTTGATTAATGAGCGACTCGGATTACTTAACAGTCTGTTGGTATACTAGTTTTTATCGCAGACACTTTTGGTCCTTGGGGAAGAATTCTGTTGGGAACAGGAAGCATGTTTTATGCCATTTTGATGAATTAAAAAGGTTGTCTCATATGGCATAGAAGTGTTTTGTTTTTTCAAAGCAGAATCCACTAAGGGTCTAGGGAATATACAAAGTCACCATACAATGAGGCAGATTTATAACATAGGTTTAGCAGACAGTGCGCATAGTGGATACATCCAATGTATAGTGATAAAGCCCCAGTGTGGCATCACTTATCAGCAGAAGTAGGCTAACTGATTATGCAGAATCTCTAGGATTAGGCCTCCTTATTACAACCACACTTTAGAAATTCTATACACAAAGAAAAAATAATACTCGTGATTAGGCCCTAGGTATGTCTGCATATATAAGCATTTGCTCTAAAGCAGCTTGTGCTTGAATAGTTCTACTTTTATTAAAACCACAGGAGTAAAATGTTTAACTCTATAATGTTATACAGAAGGCAATCAAGACATATGATAATACCCAGACTTGTGTATACCTCATTATTATCGGTTACTAAAATTCCTAAAACTTTGTGAGACAAACCTCAGACACAGACACTCTGAAACTTTGGATGCACTAGACTATATGTATCAATTTACCATCTTAACAATTGCAGTCCTAATAATAAACTATAAAATTTATACCTGTAATATTTAAGCTCTGAATAAAAATGTTTTCAAGTTCAACCCCCATAGCCAAAAGTTGGAATGCAATAAAAACAAAACTCGTTGATTTTTTAAGTCATGTAAACCTTTATTTAAGCTGGGGTTGTAAATTTTAACTGTATACACACACACTCTTATGTTGGTCGAAATGTTTTTTTCACCCCGATAGCAATCAATAACTGAAGAGATCTGAAAAAGGTCAGAAACAAAATCCATCATCTGTGCCCACTGTAATCCTGTAAAAACGCCGACCAATCACTGCATCATGGTCTGCTGGGAAATATCCAATCAAATGCCCCCGTGGCTGTGTTTGAAATCACTCACTCATTCACTATACCCTACTCACATCAAGAGAGTTTTCAGACACCACTACAAAGTTGCACACCCACTATACAGTGACCTATATAGTAAGTGATTAGAAAGAGACACCACTATAAAATATAGTGAGCAGTGAGTGATTCTGGACACATCACTCATCTTCCTGCTTGTGCGTGACCCTACCGTAAATAAGCCCCCAGTAAGATTGTGTCACCGCCAATGTTAGAACCAGAGAAATTTAGTTTACTGGTTACTTGTTACTGGTTGTTCTGCTAAACAGGCAAAGAAGCAAAAATAAAAGTAAAAAAAGGCTGTGATGGAAAAATTCCAAAGGCAGGGGAGGGTTAAGCAAGAACCCTGAAGTGATGCTACTTTCAAATTTTGCTAGTTTTTCAGATTAATAATTCCATCAAAAGTTTAAAGCAAATATTTTTGTTATATTTACTTACCAACCATAATGTTATTATTATGCCAAAATAATTAATTACACTTTGGATCATTTGGAAACTGATCGTATTAATTGCAATTACAATTTTGTCCATTCTTTCTCAAAACAAGATTATAACTGCACATCAATTGATGGTCATTGTTATCTGTTTCTTCTATTCATCGTGTGCCACATTTTGAAAGGGAAACAAGTTTAGACTGGCAGCAGACCTATCAAGTATAGATATTCTGTGTCTATGAAGCCCTGCTGTTGTAGCTCCAGCACTTTCAAAACAAAAATATTCATGGAGTTCCTGGGAAGAAACTTTGCCATTAAGGCAACATATCTCTCTTTAAAATTCCAGTATAAACTTCTGCGTCAATGCTACCTTTACAGGCATGCAGTTCACCCATGCCATAGGCTCTGATGCACCTCATAACATCACCTTTTGCCAACAATAATCTGTCATTTTTATCTTTATTATGGAGAACTCAATGGCCATTGTTCCTGGCACGTAGGCTCATCTGACCACGGAGCACAGATTCACTGTCTTTTAGTCAATCTGAGATGATCCGCATAGAATTGATGTGTGGCTTCATTCTTCCGTAATACATTTTCAGGTTGCATTTCTGGATGCAGCAGCAGAGTGTATTGAGTGACAGTGCTTTTCCAATGTACTCCCGACCCAGTGTGAGGATATGTGTCACAAAAGAACGATTGGCTCAAAGGTCTCTGACATGCAGTGGTTTTTGACCTTGCCCTTTACACATTTTGACATTTATGGATTCCCTGAATATTTTCACAATATTATGTATATATAGATTTTGAAAAGACCTAAATTCTCCGCATGTCTGCATTTAGAAATTTTACTTTAGGATTGTTATTTGAAAATTATGTTCAGTATTGAATTTGTAAATGGGCGGCACGGTGGCGTAGTGGTTAGCACGTCCGCCTCACAGCAAGAAGGTCCTGGGTTCGATTTCCAGCTCGGGCGT
>JAOUQZ010000016.1:6870254-6882402 GCA_028564935.1 Neosilurus hyrtlii | reverse complement strand
GCTGAGATGGGCGCCAGCCTCCCCGCGACCCTAATTAGGAATAAGCGGTTCAGAAGATGAATGAATGAATGAATTTGTAAATAAAGTACTTAGTTACTTGAATATTCTGTATTCTTGAATAACTTATTTTAACTCTGTCCCAACTTTTGTTGAGTGTGTTGCAGGCATCGAATTTTAAGTTTTGTTACATTGATAAAATACAGTTAATTTGGTGGTGTAGTAGTTAGCAATTTCCAAACCACAGCAAAATCAAATATCCTGGGATCGAGTCACGACTTAGCAAGGCCATTTCTGTGGTTAATTTGCATGTTGCATGAACTTGCAAGCCAAGAGTTTACTTATGCCTAACAAACAAACAAACAAACAGATACAAATGTATTACTACATATACTCATACACAAAACTCTTAAAAGTATCCAAGACCTCTTTTCAGAAGGCATTAATTATTTTAATGATTTATTTACTCATTCATTCATTCTTTAAAAGTTTGTATTTCACTGATCCTGAAGGAGAAAGTGCAGTGATTAGTTACTGAGCAGCAATCAGGGAACAATCCCAATTCTAAACCAGTTAAGAAATGTGCTTGCTGTTCATCTGTATTGATATTGTTAAAATAAAATTTATTGGAATAATGTCCTTGCTTAAAAAAAAGTAAAGTTTCTAAAATATCTTAAAAAAAAAAACCTTGTTGAGTTTCTCAGCCAACTCTGGGTGAGGGCAGAGTACACCCTGGCCAGCTCCCAGGCCATCGCATGGCAGAAGCAGACCTCAACATCATCATAGAAAAATAAGTAACTAAAAATTAATTTTTGCAAAAAATTTTAACACAATAATAAACATATTATATTTCTATTTTTTTATATTTCTTCTTATACAGTCATTCAACTCTCAGCTAATGCCTCACACACACACACACACACACACACACACACACACACACACACACACACACACACACACACATATATATATATATATATATAGAGAGAGAGAGAGAGAGAGAGAGAGAGAGAGAGAGAGAGATGAGGTTTCAGGCTGATAAAGATAATGAACGGTTTAGCTGTGGGTGATTCTGAGGATCCCTAATAAAAATCTGTTGACTTGAAAAATTTGTTGAATGACCTGTTTTAGCTGGCATTAGCTTTAATCTGCAAACACTGCAGATAATCTGCAGACAACATTCATTATTCATTTTATCAGTTTTTACTGGTATTCCTGGTTATCACTGCAATATCAGACAGAAGACCAACAGCAGAGTTAGAGCTAAACAGACTGAGATTTACCGGGGTGGAGAGGTGCCTACGAGGAGTTATAGCAGCCTCATCAGCAGAGGCCATGGAGTGTTGGATCAATAATCTACTAATGCAACACTTTCATTATTCCTCCTGACCCAGGGACAGACACTAAAAGCAGCCAGGCTAATCCGATGGCTCCGGGACCCTTAAGGGGATGTCTCCATCACTTTCCACACTAGATACCTCAAACTCTCAGGACCTTTAGTACCAAGCATTAAGAGGGACACATTAACACATAGCCTTTGTATAGTGCATCCGGCATTTTTATGTGACTAACAAGAACATAATAAATTGCTCCTCATTACGTAGTAATTAACTCCACCCCCTCCTCCGAGTCAAGGCCCATCCATTCCCTCCTCCTGCTGTGTGCCTCTTTAATTTCCTCACCTCCACAGGGGGTAGGGGCACAGAGATACGGTACCATGCTCCATCATTTCCTGCCATATGTGCCTCCTGCAGATTCAATCCGCAAGTCTTCTAATAAGACAACATCTGGAAGAGGACGGTGGTCTTGTGACCTAAGAGGATAAAGTTGAACTTTCAACCCTGGTTTGATCTGTTTAAAAGGTTGTTGAACTAGTGATGGGTTAAATCCCTGATAATCCCTACAGACCTTCAAAAGTCTCTAGAGGTTTTTAAAGAACTTGCAGTGTTAATTGTTAAGGATCGGACATGAAGGAAACTTACTGGTCTCTCTCTCTCTCTCTCTCACACACACACACACACACGCATACACACACACACACACACACACACACACACACACACACACACACACACACACCACCATCTCACACGGTTCATACGAAACCAAATGTTTTCATTTCGTTGATTGTGATTACAAGTGGTTTATCCTTTATTCTTTGACTCTGGGCGAATATTATGGTTGGAAGTGTGCAACACACACAACCATTCACACTCACATGAACTCCCAGAGACAATCAACACTATCCAAATAGCTTAATGTCCATGTCTTTGGACTGTGGGAGGAAACCAGCGCATCCATGAGAAAGCCAAATGGAGCACAGGGAAAACATACAAACTTCCACAGAAACGCCCTCTCTGGGCACGGGGCTCAAACCCAGGATGTTCTTGCTGTAAGGTGGAAGTGCTTACTACGCCACCTTGCTTCCCTACTATTAATATAATCTTAGCGAATACTGTAAATGAATGTTGTGAAGTGATTCTCTGTTTTTTTTATTTATTTATTTGTTTTTTTGCTATATTATCATATATTTTGTTGGTGTATTTGTCCTACCACTTATCGACTGTGGTCGAGGGTGTGCTGGAGTCTATCCTTGCTGATTACTGGAAAGAGACAGGGCATACCCTGGACAAGTCACCAATCTATCTCAGGGTTAACACAGAGACAAACAGCACACATTTAAAGTAGTCAGTTGTCACAAACTGCATGTCTTTGGATTGTAGGAGGAAACCATAAAACCTGGAGGAAACCCAGCTAAGCACACAGAGAGTATGCAAACCCTACACACAAAGGCCTGTTCGCTGTCAGGTACGACAGGTAAGAACCTGCTTACTCTGAGGAAAAAATACCAACCACTACACCACTATGCTCCTGTAACATCAACTCATTATATTCTGAAAAATATGAAATACTGGGTTTGGTAAGAACATACAACAGCACACACAAGTATCACACAAGAATTTGTTTATTACGATGGCATTCACATTATGTGCTTTATATATCGTTACATTTGATAACACAAATCATTACTGTGTTCTTGGTACTGAATTTTTTTATCTAAAAAGATTGTCCGGATATGACCTTACATAAAAGGAGCATCAAAACAAATAGCATTTATCTCAATGAATAACTCTATTGTACACTTCAGAATATTATTAAACTACAACACCAGTTCAACTGCTACTTGTGCTGCTACTCTGAGTGCATCAACAGCATCGGCAGCATGTGTAGTACCTACTAACCACAAAAAAAGCTCGTTAGAACCACATGGTCAAACGATGTCTAAGCACTAACCACTGGAACTGTATTTTCATATATCACGTGGTTTTGGTAATATTTGGTGAGACACATTTTCAGTGCAAAGAAAAATAATTAATGAAATAAATGGGCAATGTTAATATTTCATTGAGTCTTGACCCACAGGAGGGCTGTGCAACATAGGGGAAAAAGAGTGTTGCGCACTTCAGAGTAAAGCGGTGCCTTGTCCTTCATTACTGGGATGAACAGAAAGAGGGTAACAATAAAAAACAATAAAAAGGAGTAATTGTAGTTTTTAAAAAAAGAAAGAAACATGTAAAGAGCCTGCATTCCAGTGGTAAAATAAAATTAATTTTATTTTAATACTACGGTACAATAATATTGTCCCTCACTTATTCATTCATATGCATGGTACACCCTGAACAGCTCACCAGACCACTGCAGGGCTAATACACCAACATTTACATTCACACTCACACCTAGGGGCAATTTGGAACAGCCAATTAGCCGAATGTGCACGTCTTTGTGCTATGGGTGGAAGTAACTGAAGAAACCCCAAGCAAGCACGGGGAGAACATGCAAACTCCACACAGATACACTCTCGCCGAGCCATGCTGTTAAGTGCTAACCACTACACCACTGTGCCTCCCTGGAATGCTTTTGTGTACGAAAATGTTAAAGATCAAATGCAAACATTTGAATAACGGGAAATATTTAGAGAATCACACATTAAATATAGGCCTTACATCACTTTAATTGAAATAGCGGCTTTTTAATTGCCTGGAGGAAACCCCGCAAGCAAGGAGAAGACATGCAAACTCCATACAGAAATGGGACACGAACCCGAGACTGTCCTGCTGCGTCCTGCAGTGAGGCAGACATGCTAACCACTACACCACCCTGCTGCCTGTGACAATATTCCACATTTCATTATTGTTCACAAACTGAAGTGTATTACAGCATGTCCCAGAGATGCATTTAGAAATTGCCCATTGCTCTGTACACGGACATAATGAAATAAATTTGAGCAGATGATGGGAAAATTCACATCGTATGCAAAACCATTAGAAACTCTAAACAGCCCATGCGACTCCCAAAGCTATCAGGAAATTTGACAAGGATCCAAAAAGTTTAAGACATACAGATGTTTTTGGTTTAACCAAGCATCTGTTTGCACAAGCATGACTTGCGCAGAACAACCACAGTGGGACATAATAAGTTATTTTATGGCACCATAATAAGCTGGGTTTTATAATGACTTAAGCAAAAAGCAAATTGGACATGACCTGAGAACTCTTTTGAAACACTCTAAGCCTGTTGTATTAAACATGCATAAGAAGGGCAATGCAGCACTCATATTAAATTATTTAAAAAAGCAGCATCAAAATAATTTTAATACAGATTATTTCTCTTTGCAGTCAAAATGGAATTTCTGAACAATTTCACAGAATATATTGGTTTACACATTACGCAATGAGCTGGATCCTGTAAGAGAAACATTCATTTCTTTGATAAATGTTTTTACACATTGAATAAGAGGTTCAGATAAGGATAACAGAAGAGAACAATAAACTAGGCCAGTTATCTTTTTCTTTTTCCTGCAGGGACATGTTGATAGAGTGCCCTGGTAAAGTTCTGGAATAGTCAGATTGAAGTGAGGAATCAGAACAACATTCTCTCGTTCACCTGCATGTCGCACATACAATAAGATTACTGGCAATTCTTAATATGCAAACGAGACTAACTTTTCGATTGCACTAAACAGTGATATACAGAAGAAGCTGTATAAGACGATTCCTGGGTACATGAAGAATCGTGTTCTTGGTTTGTTGTGGAGCTGAAGAGTTTCATGACATGGTTGACAGGAATATCATACATCATTAAGAATCTCACAATGTTTCATAGGACTGAAGATGAATAAGAAAACTTTATATATATATATTAAATCCCAACACCAGGTTAACTTGAATTACTAATACAACAAGAAACTAAACAGAACATTGTCTGCAAACTCAATACATGGCCAAAAATGGTTCTTCTCCAGACTGGTGATACAAAGTTGGATGTACACAATCATTTACTGTGTCATTTTATACTGTAGCACTAATCTTTCCCTTCTGTAGGACTGAAGGGTGAAATAATGCCCCTGTGTACAAAATATGGCATGGTATTCCAAGGTTGAGTGGTCTGCACAGAGCCCTGACCTCAACCCCAGTGAACACCCTGAGGATAAGTACCACATAAGGAACACTACCAGGCCTTACTCCATACTTCCAATAGCTGAATCTCAAAACCTAGTGGAAAGCTTTCTCAAAAGACTCGAGGCTGCTATGCCCACATTTACAATGAAATGTTCACTGAGTGCATATGGTGTGACAGTTGGACGCTAGCGTAGTGGTTACCACGTCTGCCTTACATTAAGAAGGTCCTGGGCTCGATTGTGTGGAGTTTGAATGTTCTCCCTGTGCCTGACTCGTTTTCGTCCAGGTATGCCGATTTCTTTCCATGGTCCAAAGACATGCACATTAAGCTAACTGGCTGTTCTAAATTGCCCCCAAGTGTGAGTGTAAGTAGACTTGGATCCAGTCCCTCTGGTAGGATTAAGCGGTTCATCAAATGGATGGTATAACCAGTCAGGTGTCCACAAACTTTTGGCCATGTGGTGTAACTCTATTTCAATATTTCTTTAAGGCAGCAGAAAAGAAGGATGAACAAATAGCATGCACAGAGGTATACATTCCCTAACCACCGATTTTCCCTTACTTGACAAGGCTCGCCTCTGACAGGAACAATCTGCAGTGTTGTCACTATACACTCGTGCGAGTGGTCCTCCAGAGCAGAGAACAGGCTGATAGGCTCTAAGACAAGAGTTCTACAGAAACAATCCCACACTGCTTGTGTTCATAACCACCCTCCAATTCAAACAGGGTACATGCTTAAGAATTACATGAAGACCATTTCTATCTCCTCATGGCATTCACTCTTTGTGATAAAACCACCAGGAGATAAGATCCTCTCGTGACCCTTCTCAGGAATCCACTCACCTTTACCTACTTTGTACTTCCTCAAATGTTTTTGTGGAAACTTGTGCATGTGTGGTTCACTACGCCAAAAACATACCATTACTTACATGCAACTCCATAGCATACTGCATTCGTAGTTGATGCTTCTGTAATATTTCTGTCTCTTCAACACTACTGATGCTCACATTACAACCAGTTAACTGCTGTATTCAGAATAGCCTTGTATTCTTCAGTTCGACTGTCCAGTTCGTTGGTTTGCTAGCATGTTAACGGTAACAAATCTCGGAAATCTCCATGGCTAACTCCAGGCAATCGCTGGTATCTTGGCAGGCATCAAAAAGGTTGCAGTCAAGGTCACAGTGATAGTTCCAATCACTGCTTTGGGCTGGTTCTAACGGAGCAAACAAATAGCTGCAGGCTGGGCAGATCTGATTAGCGGCACGTTTACACGTGTCAGGCAGCATGACGCATAGATCATAGAACTGGCAGAAGAGGCAGTTGAGTATGATCCCAGCACAGGCATCTGATCAGCAGAGAAGCAGTAATTAAGGGAGTATCAAGCAATAAGCAAGGAAGTCATTCCTTATTTATAGCTATCACAGAGCAGAAAATGTAAGCTGTTTCAAAGACTCTTAATGGAGTCTACTAACAGTTAACATACAGTTCATCAGTTTAGTCAGCAAGAATTTTTCAGAGCCAACTCATATATACTACTGCATACACTGTAATCAAAAACAGGTGGTCTGAACACTGATCTCCAGTGTCAGAACAAAAATATTTCGAGACATGATACCAAAAAAAAATTAATTTGGCTTTTAATAAAAGCTAGTCTATGTATATTCTCGATTATCCCATTATTGGTTGTTTTGAGAAGTGTGGCACAATGTCATAGTGGTAAGCACATCTGATTCACTGCAGGAAGGTTGTAGGTTTGAGCCGCTGGCTTGGCACGGGTGTTTGGATCAATCTATCTATCTATCTATCTATCTATCTATCTATCTATCTATCTGATCCATCTATTCAATCATTCATTTTCGTAGCTTAATTATAATTAGGGTGACGGGGTGCCTGGTGCCCACCTCAGTCGACTCTGGGTAAAGGCAGGGTACACCCTGAACAGATCACCAGGCCCTGATGTGTATTTATTTATACAAATGTAGAAACTATTAGGAAAGCCTAAGTCAGCCTATGAACCTATGATGCCGTATAAAAGCCTTCATAAATATTCAAACCTCTTAATCTTTCTAAGGTACACCCTGAACAGCTCGCCTGTCCATCACAAGGCCAGCACACACAACCATTCACACTCACACACCTAGGAGCAATTTGGAACAGCCAATCTAATATCTTTATGTGGGAGAAAAACGGGGTACCTAGAAGAAATCCACGGAAGCGGAGAACATGCAAACTCCAGATAGAATTGCCCTCGTCGAGCCCAGGGATTGAACTTGCAGTAAGGCGGATGGGCCAACCACTACACCACCTTGCCGCTCCTTTAAATTATATATCTAAAGAAACTATTTAATGACTTGTGAAAGGAAAACAAAAGTACATCACCACACATAATAAAACCTAAAAGCTTAAAAGAAATATCTTGGCTTCTGGAGAGACACTCAAAGTCCCTTAATGGTATCTGCCTGCATGTCTTGTTTATAACATTTAAAAGCAGCTTTTTCTCCCATGGCATTTCCTAGCCCATGCATAATTTAATGAATTACGTTTCCTCCCTAAGAGAGAGGGGACTCAGGGAGTAGGCTGAATGTCTAATCAATTATCATCAGTCTTAATTGGCGATCTCTTCGTTTAAGTCAAAAGGTCGCCTCTAGTGTTGTTTTCACGCCCACAGGTCAGTTTAAATGAATATACTCAAATTATAATTATCTGAAGAACAATTAAATTTGGATTAGCAGTAATTAAATAAAATGACTAGACACTTATAATATGAATTATTTGTACTTAATTTCTGTGAATATATATATACTTCCTGGTACAAGGATGCTTGTAAAATGAGAGTATATGTACAAGGGGGGCTGAAAAATTCATAGGCTGACCATCACTCAATGTTTGAATTTGAAGGAATGCAGTTTATTTGTTAACACACTTCCCTTTAGTCTATACACTTCTTCCATCGGTGATCCCCATGGTATACAAGCTCTCATCCTGCTAGTGAGATGGATTACTATGAACTTTTCAGCCCATCCTCGGATATGTTTAAAGTTCTCGAAATCAAGTATTCTGAGGCTGATTGCTAATTTGCTGGCGTCAGAACTCACACAGGGTTCACACAGGATCAGGTAGCTCTTAATCCTCGTGATAATCACACTGCCATTAACAGCCAAATTTTCGTTTGCTTGTTTGTTTGTTTTTTGCTCGAATCTGATTGGACCATTATACACACCCATCCATCTGCCGAACTGCTTAATCCTTCTAGGATCGCAGGGAGACTGGAGCATATCTCAGCTAACACAGAGCAAAGGCGGGGTACATCCTGGACAGCTCACCAGTCCATAGCCTAATGTATGTTTTTTTGGATTCCTGAAACTGAAACTGGAGTACCTGGAGGAAACCCACACAGGCATGGGGAGAACATGCAAACTCCACACATAAACCCCTCACAAAGCCTTGGACTCAAACTCAGTACTTTCTCGCTGTGAGGTGAACGTGCTAAACACTACACCACAGTGCTGCCCCAATTATACACATCGTATTTCAACTGTCCCCCACCCACTACCATTACATCACTTATGATGTACTTCCATGGAGCCAGAGAAATAAAAGGCATTTTTTGTGGTATTTGACACATTATCAATGCTCATGCTGCCCTTTTTCCAAGTTCAACTCAAGTCCATGGTAGCCATGCACATATCTGGTTCTTTTTTATGGAGATGAATAGAGTTTGCTTGCTTGACTGAAACAGCAACTCTATTTAGGAAATGGAAGACAAAATTTAGCTGGTTTATTCATTTTGTAGTTGGAATTAGTGTTATTACTGGTTGGAATTGATCCTGTTTCTATTATTTTGTGTAATGTATAACAATGTTCAATACAGTAACATTCATGTTTAATACTGGCTTCACCATCACTGTGAAGCACAGAAATGTTTTGCATTTTTCTTAGTTCTCGTTTCAGAGGTTATTCATTCAGTTATTCTCTAAGCTGCTTAATCCTAATTAGGGTAGCAGGGAGGCTGACGCCCATCTCAGCCAACACTGGGTGAAGGCGGGGTACAGACCATTGCAGGGCAACACACATACAAACATTCACAGTCACTCACACACCTCGGGGCGATTTAGAAAAGCCAATTAGCCTACTGTGCATGTTTTTGTTCTGTGGGAAAAACCGGCATATCCAGAGGAAACCCATGCAAGGACAGGGGGAACATGCAAAGTTCACACAGAAACAACCAAGCCAGGGAAGCAAACCCAGGCTTCCTACCTTGTGTATTTGGGGGCACACTTGGAGGGAAAGCACTATCTGCCCCCTTGTACGAATGAGCTCACAGACGCCCATGATTGGCTGGTGAGTGAAAGGGAAGTGAGCGTATGCTATCACTCCCTCTGAACCACTGCACCACCCTGCTGCCCTCCTTTCAGAGGTTTAACTGCATAGTTATATCCATGAACTACATTAAACCATGACCACTGCCAGTCTGTCCCAAATATTCATACTTTATATTATTGCCATGATGCACAAATGCATGGAAAAGGTATAATAGGTTTTTCACATCTAATCAAAATGCCACCATAACACCACCCACAGTATGGATGAACTGTGCAACAAAAGATGAATTAGCCTAAAGCAGGATTTTAGCCTAAAGCATGTTTTTGGACTGTGGGAGGAAAAAATGTAAACTCCACATAGAAACGCCCTCGCCATGCCCAGGACCTTCTTGCTATGAGGTGGACATGCTGACCATTACGCCACCGTGCCATCCTGCAGCATTTTACTGACTTAAAAATGTTTATCAACAGCTGTAACTGTGAAAACACAACAGTTTGGATTACTCCCATGCAATAAAGGCTAATACTCATAAACCAACATACACAATAATAATGATGAAACAATATGCAGAAACTTGATGCTTAGTGACCTTTATCACTTGAAATTGCTATTGTGTTGAATATTTAAATAAGAAACGTCGAATATAGATTTCAAGACATACAAGATTGGGCAGTGCTACTCAAAGCAATAATGATCTATGGTAGATTGATAACTAACGATTAAAGATACAATACCTTTGTAACTGCTCAATAGTATGATATCAGTTAATACTCATGTATACATTAAGTTGGTATTCAGTTTAAAAAAAACAAATAAAAAACTATTTGCCCCTATATTGATTACAACAAAGGCAGTTGATTCACCTCCAGCATCCTGGGTGTCAGGTGAGGAGGTTGTGGAAGAGGAGACAATGCTACACCTGTCCACAGTGGAGAATGCATGAGGAGATCCAGACGAGGCTGCATCAGTTTTGGTGTCTCCAGGATCAAGCTCTGGTATGGGACTGAGTCTCTGCAGGGTCCTGCCTGGAGCTGTGTTAGTCACCTTTTTACCTTGTAAATCTGAGGAAACATTAAGTCCCGAATAAAAAAAAAATACAGTACATTAAATAGAGGTGATCACACGAGAGGTATGACAGAAAAGCTAATTATGCTTTTTTTGTGAATTTTCAAATTGGCTTCATGTTTTGCAACTCCACATACAATATTTCTTAGTATGAATACATATACTGTGAGGAATTCGCAAGAGTGTTTGAGAAGAGTTTGAGATTATTTCGTGTCAGAGCAGTGTTTTGCAAACATGTATGGAATGTTTTTGTGGCCAGTTCATAAACCAGACAACCAAAATGCGATGTTGCGAATGTCGCGACAGCCACGAATTGCCATTCGCGTCAACCACTTTCTATGGCACCCCTAGTGTGATCACCCCCATAAAAAATACAAAACATTATAAAGTACACCCCAGTTTATTGCTTCCTATTAAAAACAATAAGAATACAGGAGGCTGCGATGGCCTGGCGAGCTGTCCAGGGTGTACTCTGCTCTCGCCCAGAGTCGGCTGAGATGGGCGCCAGCCTCCCTGCGACCCTAATTAGGATTAAGCACTTCAGAAAATGAACGATGAAGAATATGGGGGAAGTTAATTCTCTATAATGGTTGTATAATGGTTGTCACATCAACCACAGTCAGTTCTCCACCATATCACAGAGGGCAACCAAACCTGCATTCCAGAGACTCTTTATTCTTTCCGCCTAAAACACATGGATGCCTAGAAGTAACGTATAAAACCTCACTGGTGGTTTGTGTAAGTTATGAGGTTTTTGTTCTTGGCCTTTATCTTGAGTGTTTAGCAAAAACCTTGCAAGTCATTCATAGAGCATTGAGAAAAATGTATTTATTCTCCAAATAAGCATACACATTAAAAATCAAACCTGTTTCATGTCAGGTTTTTGGCAAATCATGTCTCTCTTCTCTAGCTCTCAATTCCCATTCTGTACCCATTGTGTATTGAGCCACTTATCTTCCAGCTGTGACTTTTTTGATCTGATCATGCAATAATAGAGAAGAAACTAAGTAAGTGAAGGATATTTAGTCACTCAATACAATTTTCATCTCTGCATATTTGTGGTTAAATATTTATTGTTACAGGTGAATCGCGTGCCGGCAACTGCTTGTTGGCGTTGTTAACCTAGCTTCCTCCCTCCAATTTTAGGGATTTAATTTTAACTTTAATTTTAATTTTGCTGTTTAACTTCTCTTTTTTTTCCTATCTCGAAGCAGTTTTAGTTCGTTTATTTAGTCTTTCTTCGAACACCAACTTTTCTCCACTCCAAACGCAGAGGGAATCAACAGCGTCCTGCTAATATC
>JAOUQZ010000016.1:6847379-6863288 GCA_028564935.1 Neosilurus hyrtlii | reverse complement strand
GTGTGTGTGTGTGTGTGTGTGTGTGTGTGTGTGTGTGTGTGTGTGTGTGTGTGTGTGTGTGTGTGTGCGCGCGCGCGAATATATATACATATATTTTTCTTTACAGTAGTGTGCAGTGAAGATTATACACCACTACTACTTGTCTAAAAGGGCTTCTAACAAAAAAATTGCTTCTCTATAATTTTTTGGTGAAAATGTGTTGAACAATTCTAAAAAATCAGGAAATTAAGAAATTAAAAAATACAGTACACTTATACAACTTAACAAAATGATGATTGAATGAACCAGGTACTATTCAAGTATTTTTTTCATGTAATATTGGATCATAATGATGAGAATAAGTAAACAAACAACAATATATAGTATTAACAAAAATAACAGTCTCTTCTTTGATGAAAAAAAGTCAATATTTATTCTCTTTAATTAAAGCATTTAACCTTTCAGGCATAGTGTTTACATATTTCTTTTATTTCTTCACTAGCTAAACCATTCCATATGGTCTGAAGTTCATTCATGCTATGCAAAAGTAAAAAAAAAAAATTATGACAGCTTTCATTTTTTTTTAAAAAATTGGTATTTTCAGTGTTTTTGTTTATTAGCCATACTTTTACCCCAATGTACTTGTTGGAATGATATTTTTTTTGTTCTCATTGCCTACAATAGCATTGTTCAATACATTTTCACCCAAAAAATTATAGAGAAGTAATTTTTTTTATATTTCTTTTTATTAAGAGCCCTTTTAAATATATATATATATATAAACACAAGTATTACAGGAGAGCTTGGAAGGCGGTTCTTGTTTTTCTTTCACTTGGTAAATTTGATGGTTACTACTGGCCTTTGATCAGGGTTGTGTTGCTCTGCTTTCATTATGTGACCTTGGTGTAGCTTTTGAAGGTTTTTTAGGGTTTTTTTGCACTAACATGGACAGGAAACATTTTGAGGAACCTCGGTATTTATTTGTTTTTAATGATTTTGTATTTTTTTATTAATTTAGTATTTATTATTAATTGTAACTCTTTACCAAATTTGTTCAATATGTAAAGCTGCTTTCTAACAATAACAATTGACTTAAACTTGCAACACAACATTAAAAAAATAGCGCAAATATGCACTTGCCATTTTTGGTGATAATAATGTAAATTCAGGTTACTGTAAATATTTTTTTTTGTGATAAATTTTTGTTCCACTTGATTACACACTAATGTAAATTTTGACACTTCCCCAAATGTGTGTAGAAATCTGTGTCAAATCCATCTGAAACTTATATAAATAGCCAGAAAAATATCCAGGTTAAATACCATTTGGCTTTGTTCTGGCACAACATCTGATCATGGTAAAATTACTTCAGAATGACTGAGAATGAGCCATTGTATGCTTGTTGACAAAATGTGAAATGGCAAGTAGCAAATACAGTACATGTCAAGGTACTCACAATTTCAACGATGTGGAAATTATACAATGACACAGGCAGCAGCAATGATGGACCAAGTTCTCTCACATCACGTGTCACCATTCACAACAGGACCACCATATTCATGTTCAATGCCTTCCAAAACCCTTCTTTCCAGCTACAGTTGCTGCCACACAGACCAAACATCGTCCCCAAAATAGAAGCAGTGCCCTTTCTGCAATCAATAATGGGGCGCAGGTTTACACTTTTGCGATTTGTGAAGTGGTGCTGAGACCTGCTTGTAGGTGCATGTGTCTGCAATGGGCAGAATCACACCTGGGCTGGAACACTGTCAGATGGAACAGGGTCCTGTTTTCTGACCAATCACATTTCAAGTACATTGCTGACAGTGGGGAGATACAGTGGTATAGTGGTTAGCACGTCTGCCTCACAACAAGAATGTCTTGGGCTTGAATTCCAGGCTTGGTGAAGCTAGTTCCAAATTGCCCCTAGGTGTGAGTGTGAATGGCTGAACTGCTGAGCTGTTCAGGTCATACCCCACTCCAGCCTCTCTGTGGCCATAATAAAGGATAAACCACTTTGGCAAATAAATAAATTTCAAAAAAGTTTCACCAAAAAAAATAAAAAAATAAAATGAAATCCAGCGTGGATATTTTGAATGGGTTTCAAAATGTTCCCTAATGTTTCGTTGAAGTTTCATACCCATATATGAGAGCATATATCTGTACTGTATCCCTACAGCAATTGCAGGTACAAAGAAAAAGATTCCATTTCTGTCTCATTCACCTCTGCCACCTGGCACACACATGCATGCCTTATGCAGTGGTCTGTGTTGCCTCGTGGCATTCACACCGCATCCAGGTTCAAGGACAGGACTGTACTTCTCGACATGCACATGATCAGCGGACCATAGGGATGCATAGAACTGCTTCATCATGTCTGCCAACTTGTTAGGTAATAAGGACTCGTTAACTCATTATCTTTGGTTCAGAATTTTCTGAGCCAGTTAGCCTTTTCAAGCATGTTTGTCTCTGTCTCTACCTGCCTGTTTGTCTGAACCTGCATGTAAAAATGTGTGCTTTCACAGGCCATTTAAGCAGTCTGTCTATGCCTGCTGTTTCCACTTGGCCTACCAATCTGTCTGAGGCTGCTAGTCTAACTGGGCCTGCCAGTCTGTCTGAGCATGCTAGTCTAACTGGGCCTGCCAGTCTGTCTGAGCATGCTAGTCTTACTGGGCCTGCCAATCTGTCTGAGCCTGTGTCTTATAAACGAAGCAATAGCATTATTACATCGACCAGCTTCTTTTATTTTACACTTTACTGCGTGAATAACGACCTTGACTCCAAACCGGACGAATGAAACCTATGTAAACATGTTTAATGCCATCTGTATGGCCAGGTGTCTGCAGAAATTAAATGAAGTAAACAACAAAGATCCATATGAAATGAAGAAGTAACAAGTGGTCCCGATGTTAATGGCTACCCTGACAGAGTAAATTACCTTGTGAACAGTCTAAGTGCCTGTACATTAGATGAACTGAAGGGTTGCAAATCTTTGGAAGCCTATAATTATTTTGTGAGTGGATGGGTGTAGGAAATTAGGCAGGCCTCACTGCAGGACAAATCTGTGCTAATTGCCTATCTAAAGCAGGTTTTAAGCTAAAGAGATCAAAGTTATCTCTGGGTTTAATGCCACTACTACAGTCTACACATCTGACACAACAGCACCATAATATATAATTTATCACAAGGTTAATTCAATTTAGTTCTGAATAGTGCATGAATGGGAATGTAGGTCTAGTAATAGTACACACAGGCCTACATGTATCGGTATGGACTTCTCACAAGTACAATAGTTTGTTGTTTGTTTTTTAATAGCAATTGCGGACTGTACTAGCGCATTATCGCCACTCTTTGGTAGAGTTCTGAGCTTTGATTTTTAGACTAACTCATAGTTTACATGTATTTTTAGAAAGAAATACACTGCTTTGTTTTGACTGTGTGTGTGTGCATGACATATGACATGTTTAAGTCTGCATTTGAAATATATAAACACCTGTGCAAAAGGTATTTAGGCAGGTTAGAAGTTTTAACCCCAGATTTAAACTATGAACAGCATGTTAGCAAAATAATTTTACCTGCGCTAAAGTGGTCGAAACACACTTTGTAATGCCTTTTGGGTTTGTATCAAAGCCTTTCCTGTTTATTTTCACCTGCCAAAGGACAACAACTGTTTAGTGTCTGCTCCCTGGTGTTTTATCACCTTTAGAATATTAAAATAGTGCCTCTTTTTTTTCACCAGGATTTATACAGCCCCATACATACAAGTATGTAGCATTGCTGCAGTTTGTTTATGGCTGAATGACTCGGCTGACTCACACAATGGTGGGTGCAGGAATTATGCATCAGAAACCCATTGATTAAGGCCTGCACCTGCATAAGCGCCTACATAAGCATCCACCCCTTCAACTGCATCAGATACTATACTGGCTTCTGCATTGGATTCAGCCCCTACACTAGTTGGCCCCCTCACACTCGCACGGCGTGCCTCAGCATTCACGACGATGTCATTTGCTTTCGAACTACAATTCCCAGCATGTGCGCCAGTGTCAGAAACAGCACTATATGTTTGCATATAGCAGACATATTAGGTAATATGCACTTGTTAATGAGGTCTTATTAAAGACTCTGTTTAGGAGTATCTAAGGTTCTGCCTCATTTCGAGGCATTAGCCGTTCTGTTTGCACGTTGTCAGTTTGTGTTTTTAGGAACTCCTGTTTTTGTATGATTTGTTTTAAGAAGATGGGCCCTTTGTGTCCAGCCTTTTCCCTGTACCCTGACTCCATGACAATCAATTTAAAAATGAAAATAGATATCAACATTTCCAATTAAGACTACATATAAATTACATCAAAATGAATAAAATCATGGAAATGTATATGGAGATAATTTGTTTTAACAGGAGCTCAACAGTATATGAATAATGTCTCTAGGGGTTCTTTATATAGCGATGGAATGGTAGGTTTCCTAAGGCAATCTCCCCACCTGGGACTTACCGAGATAATTGGGGGGAAGGGGGTGGAAGGAGGCAAGTAAAAACCCTGGAAGTTATTCAAGCTCGTAAAATGCCTAAATAGATTTTTTTCTATTAACTCTGATTTTCTTTTGCTCAGTTCTTACCCCATATTGGTTTGAGGCAGTCCATTTAACTATATCTTTTATTTAATTAGATGTCAATGTTAGAATTATTGTCCTTGATGAATATTTCTATATTCCTGAGCTTCCTGACAATATCACTTTGTTTTGTCAGGAGAAAGAGAGAGAGAGAGAGAGAGAGAGAGGAAGGATTTCTGGACCTCTTGGTGATTTTATGTTTAATGTCATACATATGACAGAATTTTATTTATCACCATGTTCTTTTTATATTCATAGTTTTCTTTTTTTCAGAATTGCCAATAAACTTAAGTACTACATTCTCTATTGATTCTCTTTTTATTTTTATTCTTCATTAAGTGTAAAAGTAATGCTTTCAGCATGAACAAGACAGACTGCCCCAGAATAATAAGTTAAATATCTTAAAGAGAACATTCATTTCTTCGACACAAAAAAGATGCTTAACGTGACTAATTGCAGGTGAGCTTTAAAGAGGAAAAAGGCTTTTACCATTATGATATGACATCAGATATTCTCAGTAAAGTATGGGCTTGTTGTTATTGTATAAGACAGATTATGATTGGGTTTAAGCTAAAGCACATTACAAGTCATGCTTTAAGTAGTGCTGGAAAAGAAAAACTCCCTGGTGATGTCAGGTGGATAATAGAAGCCTTTGATTCATATATATTTATTGAGTCATGGGTAACACAATTCTAGTGCAGTATTTCTGAGTATTCGCCCTTGTTGGGGGAGCACAGTGTCCTCAACATGGTGGTGGTCACAGCAGGAAGATCCTGGGCTCAAGGCCCAGGCTAGGCGAGGCAGTTTCTGTGTGGAGTTTGCATGCTTTCCCTGTGCTTGCATTGGTTTCCTTTGGGTACACCAGTTTCCTCCCACAGTCCAAGACATGTACATTAGGTGAATTTGCTGTTGTAAATTGCTCCTACGTGTGAATGTGAATGACGGTAGAATTAAGCAGTTTGGCAAATGAATGAATGAATAAACGAATGAATGAATGAATAAACGAATGAATGAATGAATAACTGAATGATGTTGTTGTTAAGGATTCCTTTTGTCTTGAATTTCTAATAGTTTGATTTCTTTCTTAGCATCTGTGCAGGAGGCTCATCTACATGCAAGCACTTCAAATACCATCTTTCTCATCAGCGTCATTAATTAAATGTTTGATACCTCTCATTGCAAGGTTAATTGGGATTTTTTTTCTTTTTCTTTTGAATTAGTGCCCCTTATTCTGGATCACAGTACTTTATTACAGCAATTTGCAAGTCTAACTGGTAGGTAAAGCACACAATTTCCCATTACTTTTAATTTTTATTGAATTTTATTTTAAGTCAATAAACTAAACTTAATTTGCTCTCCTCAGCTGATTTCTTCGACAATAAAAAATATGAATAAATAAAATGACTGAGTTTTTGCTCATCAATAGCTGTAGTATATTCTAAATAGCCATAGTAAATCCAAGTGATCTTTTTTCTATACTAAATGCAGTTATTTTCACTAAATACTAGCTTTCTGGGATCTGATTATTAAGCAATTTCCTCCAAGCTTCAAATCGCCTGCTGAACAATTATTCTAAGGATGTTCCAAGGCCCTGGGGACACTGTAGGTCTTAAACTGATTATGCAGAAAGATAATTGCTATGTAGATTTCAAAAAGGCTGAAAATGAGTTCTACAAATTCAAAAGTTCTTAAATACTGGCCTGTGCCAACAAATACATTTGCTGACGTTGCCACCAAAGCATTCTCTATGTGTTCAGGATAGTAATAACTATCCCTTTCTTTATTATCTGAGCTAATGCCATTTCTAGATCGTTCAATTATAGAGAATAAAATGAACAAATTAATTAATATTTTTTCTGATGTAACTTTACCTTATTCAGCACATGCTCCATAGATGACATGAGGGTAAATTTAGCAAATCCTCTACATCTTGCATTTTCTATACAAAATTAGGTTGTTTGGTTTGACTTTTTGATTTTTCATATATTTTTATGTTTTTTAGGGGGGTTTGTGCATAAATATTTTTCTACCACTTTATGGTTCTTCTATAAAATCATGGCCACTAATCCAATGTTTTTTTTAAATAACTAAATTATTGGCACTTTGCACTGCTGGAAAGGGGTATTGTTATTTTTGATTTCTGTTGAACGATCAAATAACCTTTTTATGACAAATAAGTAATTACTTTGGAAGCTAAACTTTTCCCATTTCTCAATTTTCTCATTAATAAAAGAAGTAGTACTGCACACCAATAATTACATTGGGCGGCATTGTGGCTTTGTGGTTAGCATGTCCATCTCACAGCAAAAGGGTCCCAGGTTCGAGTCCCGGGGTCAGCGATGGTGTTTCTGTGTGAATGTGTTTCTGTGTTCTCCCTGTTCTTGTCTGGGTTTCCTCTCTGTACTCCCGTTTCATTCCTCAGTTATAAGACAGGCACATAAGGATAACTGGCTGTTCCAATTTGCCCCTGGGTGTGAATGTAACTGGTTGTGTAGTTGACCCTGCAATTTGTTGGGCACCCGTTTAGGGTGTACCCCCTTTACCCAGAGATGAATGAGGTAAGCTTTAGCCTCCCCGCAACACTAGTAGGATTAAGTGGTTCTACAAATGTATGAATGAATAATTACAAAAGATGAAAGAAGGCCAGGACAGTGGAAGAGGAGAGAAGGGTTATAGAGTTAGCACTGTCGTCATCTTAAACCTTTTTCTTTCTCTCAGGTCATATACAGTGCGATCATAGCAGCCTATACCAGAATAAAAAGAGACACAAAAGAAATGGGCTCCTCTGTTACAAACCTTGTCCAGGCTCAGACCTGCAGGACGAGGGGAAAAAAAAGTTCTAAAATTGATAGTGGTCATAATCTCATAAAATGTGTCAAAAAATTATCCGCCTTTCGATTAACACATAGCAAGGGTGTCAAATCTGTAATAAAACCCTGATCAATAAAACAATAACCATGTTGTTAAAAGCAGGTACTGAAAGGTGTTTCAGGGGTGAGCAACCCTTTTAATATAATCGGATTTCATCTTTCACTATGTCACCTAAATCACCACAATGTTTGTGTATACAATTATAATAAGATAATAAATTGTGGCAATAGATGGGTTACAGATGCTCTCTTTGACCCTATCCATCAAACATTGTCTCAGACCTAGAAAATGCATGTCTAACAATCTGTTGATTACATTCTGTCAAGAGGCGAAATAGAGGCTAAGCCGGCAGAATAATTCTTCCACAATACATTATTTTAACCCATTGCAATGTTTAAATCGATAAAGCCCCAGCAGTAATGACCACAATTAATGGCGCTCTTTAAATCTTTATCTGAAAAAGCGATCATATCTATTTGTGGCTTAATGAAAGGTTTGTTACTTTATCGCTCAGCCCTGCACTCCACACTTTCTGTTATTAATTGGCTTTTTGCCTTTGAAAACGGCCTAGCTCATTGACTCTGAAGTCAACTGAGTACTAGGTGCTAAAGAAATCTGTAATTTGCCAGCATTTAAAAAGATTGTTGCTTTTTGATCCATATAAAGAGTCTTTTGTGTGCCTTAATACTAAGATTCTAACACTACACCACAACATACAACTGAACCTATGGCTGCTAACCAGATGTGACTGTATGTATGTCACGGTAATGAATGCCTGCCATTCTTAGTAGTCATAAAATAATCCTCAGCTCAATAACAAACTTATGTAGTTACACAATTATTCAACCCTAAACTGAAATTAAACTCAAACTTAATACAAAAAAAAGTTGTATACAGTAAGTCCACAACTTACGACAGGATTTAGATCCTACGTCACAGTGCAAGACGGATTTTGTTGTAAGTCAGATCACACCACTCAGCTATGCTAATGCAGTAACAAAATCATCATCTAGGATATAAAAGGCCATCTATATGACACATGAAGGCATAACTAGCAGTAAGAAAAACATATGGAGAACAAATATATCAATATATATTTTATAAATAATATAAAATATTAAAATGACAAGCAAAAAAGTTTAACTCCTGCGGTTGGCATGAGGGTCGTAACCTCGAAACATCATAGGTCAGGTCTGTGGTAAGTCGAGGACTTGCTGTACATCGTATACCTGCACACATCAAAACACGCTATTGTTATTACAAGATTCTTTGTGAAGAAGTAATAAATCCATCCTCAGGGGGTTACATTGTACTGCAAAAAGTTGCACGCGATTCATGTGTATGCAACGGTAAATACAGAAGTAATTTATGTAATTTAAAAATAAATAAACAAATGACCATACCGTTCTTTCCAATTAAGATGTGGGTGCTTGTACTGTTTGTATTGCGTGTAGATGTGCCTAGTTTGGTTTAATCCAGAAGTTTATATCTGACTTGTTAGTTTAATATATGTATACCGTTATTATTGCTATTATCTTGCCTTATATGAACTGACAAATTTATGTCCTATTCTCATTACTTTGTTCACTAGCGAATTTAAAATGCTTTAAAAAATTTTTTAGCAGATTGCAACTTTGAAAAAGTAAAAACTACCTGATGATGAAAATAAGTATATGTTTGTATGAAAAAATAAATATATGTTTATATACATACATACATTCACACACACACACGTGTTTGTGTGTGTGTGTGTGTGTGTGTGTGTGTTGCTTTACTTAATATGGACTTAACATATATCCTTTAATATTTGTCAAGACATTTGTACGTATATTAAATAACACATTCTTAAAGTCGACCAAAATAGAAATGATGATGCCTGAATTTGTTTTCTGATGTCCCCTATCTTCTCAGATACCCTAGAATCATCCTAATCATTTGTGTTTAAACCCTCCACCCATGGACAACAGAAAAAAATGCCCTGAAACATTCTTCACTTTGACTCTAATTAAATTTTTTAAAACATTCTGTGACCCTGAGGCACCATTAAGAAGCTGAAGTTACATCATGACATCATGCAAACAACAAATCCAAAGATGACACAAAGGAGAAATGATAAGGGTGAATGGATAAGATAAAAGGTGATTGGTAGAAGTGAACAATAGCTCCCTAGTTTAGTCGTAGTGGGATCAGTGGTGTAGTGGTTAGGTTGCTGAGTTCAAATCCTATCAGTCTTCCACCATACATAGACTCCTGGGCAAGGTCTCAACCACAATTGTGCCACTGTCCACCCAGCAGGATGGACCAGAAAATACTGAAAAGGTAACGTGATGGACTAGTGTTCCAGGTAGGAGTTGATCCTCTAATTCATGCTTTTTCCTGTTGAGTCATGGGGAAGACGGAGCCAATCCCAGCCTTTTCTGTCCAAAAGTACGGTACACCCCTAACAGTAAAGGTGTTTTAGTATCGATGACCAGAAACACAAGTGTACAATTGAAAATTTGTTTTTTTTAACAGTTTATAATTTCAAATTTCAAACATTTACAATTTTTAATCACAACAAGCATGGCAGTAAGCACAACTGATGAACCAGTGACAGGGTTATGGGTGTCCAAGGCTCCCTGATATGCATGGTCTTAGAAGCTGTAGATCTTAGCTTGAGCTTAAATAATAATTTGTCACTATACTTATATTTTTACATTTACAGTATTTGGCAGATGGTCTCATCCAGAGCAACAGAAGTGCTTTAAAGTCACTATTAGTGAATACATTCTGATACTGGTTCACTAGGACACAGGCTCAATATACCATCCGTCAAAACTCAGTGGATAGATGTTGTGGGGTTTTTTGTTTTGTGTGTGTGTCTTTGTGAGTAGAGGTAGTCCAGTCTTGAGATGATAAGGGACTGAACAAGTATCTGAGTGGCCTTAGTGGAAAGAAATGGATGAATCCTTCAGATGTTAAAGAGGAGAAATCTACATGAAAGTTTAGTGATATGAGAGGAGAAAGACAGGCGATTGTCCATGGTTACCCAAAGCTTCATACAGTGACCAAAGGAGAGATCAAAGAGTTGTCCAGGGAGATTACACGATTTTTTTATGTGGTGAGGAGTCAGCTGGGATGAAAAGCAGTTCAGTCTTGCTGGAAGCTTCATCTTCAGCTGGTGAGCTGCCATCCATAATGAAATACAGTACTTGCCAGACATGTAGAGATCTGGGCAGAAACATCAGTGTCTGACAAAGAAAAAGAGAGGACAAGATGAGTGTCGTCTACATAGCAGTAGTATGAGAACTCATGTGAGGATATGACATCACCAAGGGACCAAATATAAAGGGAGAACAGAAGTGGACCAAGTAATGGACCCTGTGACTAAACCACAAGACAGAGATAGCATAATATCAGCAATGGGGCAAATGGGGCTATAGGCTGCCCAGTAAGCCTCTGGAGGGAGTTTTAGAGTGAAAACTGTCCTGTGGGCGATTGGAAGAATCTCTGGAGTCCACCCTGTCAGCCTTCATTAAAAGTACTTTGTAGGAGACTTCCCTGCCCACAACTGGAGGGAGCTGTGAAATGAATGTCAGCCCATTTGACAAGCCTCTGGTACAAATATGCCCACACACACACACACACAAAAAAAAAAAACTAAACATGTCTTCCTTTCTGAGAGACAATCATTGCATTACTGGGGCCTCTGTGGAAGCATGCAGGTCCATTTCTTGCTGCATCTCCCAAGAATATTGGGATAACTTGGCACTCTCTAAATCAAGATCTATAGTATGATAATGTGTTTCATTACAAGTAAGTAGTGTGAATAAATACACACTGTTCAAATTCTATAGTGTTAGGAAATAGGAAGAAAAAAATCTGAGCCTAAACCTAAAGTTTGGTAAAGACGCCCTTAGATGACCCTCAGCATATGAGATATTTCACTGTGTGATTTTTTTATTGAGCAAAAATCAAGCCAAAATGCAGAGGTGAAACATTAAAAAAACATTAAGTACACCCTTACAGCTTCCATAGAATTTAAGAAGGTAATTAGTAGCCAGGTGTTGCTGATCAAATTCAGTTGATTAACTGATCATCAGCAAGTGTGACCACCTCTATAAAAGCAGGAGTTTTGGCAGTCTGCTGGTTTGGAACATTTGTGTTGTTTACATTACCATGTGTGGTGTTAACATAATGTCAAGGTGAAAAGATATCACTAATCATTTCAAAGAAACAGTTGTTACCACGCATCAACCTGGGAAAGGTTACGAGGCCACTTCCAATCAATTTAAACTCATCATTCTACAATTAGGAAAATTATTTACAAGTGGCAATCATTCAAGACAGATGCCAGTTTTCCCAGGAGTATACCCTTCCAGAAAATCCACCCCAAGGTCAGACTGTGCAATGCTCAGAGAAAAAAAAACTGAAGAGCTACATCTAGAACACTATAGGCCTCATGAAGCATATAAATGTTAAAGCTCATGACTGTACAATTAGAAAAATAGACCACAGGGGTCCAGATGCTTCCCCTGGCAGGACCACTTGACAAGTCCAATATATAAAAAGTGACCGTATAACCTTTAAATAAGATCAAGGTGACCCATATACAATCCCACATTATTTGCAACTGATGGAGACCAATACACCAAATTTGGTGATATTTCATTTCTTTGCAAAGTTATCACACTAATAAGTCGTACAGATGGATCGATGGAACCCATTTCTATAGCACCTACTCTGATGACCATTATTAGAGTCAGGGGCTAAAAAGACTGATCATTTATGAGTTTTTTGGTAGGGTTGGCAGGAAAAAGCCTCTTTTGATAAAAAGAACATGTCAATGTGGCTTAGATTTGTGAATTTGCATCTGAACAAACCACAGGCTGTCTGAACCTATATCCTTTGCACAGACAAGACCAAAGTGTGGAGGTTTGGCAATAATGCACAGCACCACATTTGACAAAACCAAACACAGCATATGAGGACAAACATCCCATTCTGATGGTCAAGCACAGAGGTAGAAGGGTGAAAATTTTAGTTTGATTTAAAAATTAAATCAAACTAACCAATTGAAAAACCGATTGAACTGCTGTGATGGAACCTTAAGACAGCTGTGCATAAACAAATGGCCTCAAGCATTAATGAATCGAAGCAAGGTTGTAAAACGACTGGGCCAAAACTCTGCCACAATATGAGAGACAGATAAAATCATATCGTACAGGATGTCTTTCAACTATTACTGCAAAAGGACGTTCTACAAGAATTACTGGGTGTACTTTTTTCACACATGGCTTCTGTGTTGTGGGTTAATTTTTGTTAAATAAATAAAGTTGGAATTATGGTGTGCTTTACACCTGAGGTTAGATTTATATGATTTTAAGACCTGGTTGGGATAAGATATATATATATATATAATAGGATGTTGTGCTTTGTAAAATCTTTTCCACTCATCTTATTTTCATCATTTGCCAGACTGCTTAATCCCACTAGGCTCGCAGGAAAGCTGAAGCCTATCTCTGCCGACACTGCGTGAAGGTGTGTTACACACGTAGAATCTCACCAGACCATCGCAGGCCCGACACACAAGCATTCACACTCACGTCCACACCTACAGGCAGTTTGAAGTAACCACACTAACGTGCATATCTTTGGACTCTGGGAGGAAACCAGAGTACCTAGAGAAAACCCAAGCACAAGCAGAATATGCAATCTCCACACAAACAACCTTGTGGAGCCCTGGACCTTCTTGCTGTGAGACGGACGTGCTAACCACTACACCACTGTGCCACCAAAATCTTTTTCTTGTCTTTTTTTGTATCAAAATATTTTTTTGTGAATGATATAATTCATCATCATTCATTTTCTGAACCGCCTAATCCGAATTAGGGTCGTGGGGAGACTGGCGCCCATCTCAGCCGACTCTGGGCGAGGGCAGAGTTTACCCTGGACAGCTCGCCAGACCATATATGATATAATGAATAAGTAAACATACAAAAGCACAGTTACTGGAGTAGGCAGCATGGCACTCAATCAGAGCAAAAATCCAAACAGGAAATAAAAAATATTGTATATGCCAGATAACAGAATGCATAAATTAGGAGCAAAGAGTCTTTACATGTAAAATATTTTATTAATTTATTCATTTGCCTATCAGCTTTATCCTTTATTAGTGTCATGGGATGGCTGAAGCCTATCTCAGCTGACTTTGAGTGAAGGCAGGATTCACCCTGAACTGCTCACCAATTCACACTCAGACTCACATGTAGGGGCAATTTGGAACAGCCAGTTAGTCTAGTGTGCAAGTGTAGTCTGTACTGAGTAAAACCGCAGTATCCAGAGGAAACACACACAAGCACAGGGAAAACATGCAAACCGCATAATGAAACGCCCTCCCCAAGCTGGGGATTTAAACCCCAGACCTTCTTGCTGCTTCTACTACACCCACATGTAACAAGGTCAGTGTGTATGTGGAATGCTTAAATGCTAAAAACTGTGATTAGTGAAGTACAGTTTGGAGCTGATTGGAATGTGTAGGAAGTTTCAAGTTACACCACTAAAAATCAGGAAGTGATATGAGATGACAAATTCCCTTAGTCATCAATCAACTTGAGAAAGATCTGAGAACACACAAGTGATGAAGTATGTTAACAGGAAGTAAGTCAGGGAAATGGTTTAGGAGGATGGTAAATTTAAAAAAAAAGGAAAAAAAAATCTTGGGCTTAGCTATTCTCCAAAAGATGCAACCTCCATGCCAAGAGATTATTTGGAAGGTATGCTAGAACAAAGCCTTTACTGTCATTTAAACACAATCTTAAGCACCTGGAGTTTGTGACATGCTGCTACACCGTTGCTAAAACATGAACCGTATGTTGTGATGTCATGAAACAAATGACAGTAAACACAAAGGTGGGTTTGACATAAAGAAAGGATGGCGATAATGAAAAGAACCTCATCCCAACTGTATGCAGTTGGGGTTCCGTGATGGTGTGGGGCTGATTTTTTCCTCTGAGGGCCCAGGACTCCATAAAATGAGGGCATTTTAAATCAAAACTTGGGTGCTTCTTACAGGAAACTAAATCTATCAGAAGCAAATGTCAAAATCAACAGCAACTGGTGTCCACAGTATCAAGCATGTACTATGGCCATCTTAGACACCTGATCCTCTGACTGTGAAGAGGATGTTGTTTAAGAGAAGGCTTAGGATCCTGTAGAATATGTAGAGGTTCTTTAAAATTATATAAAATTCTACAGAAGATTCCATGCTGTTTTACTAGCAAAATGAGGTTATTTAATGTAGGGTTACCTCAAATGGCACATGTCTCTTAGGAGAAAATAACTATTTCCCAATGAGGGATTTGTTTATATCAGAATTAATTTATTTCAAGGGTGGATTTTTTCTTAGTATGGGATGAAGCTACTTCACCTAAAGGTGGATTTTTATTTTTTATTCCTTTGAATCCTTACAGGGGTGCCAGTAGTAAATTGGCCAATTTTAATGATGAATCCCAGAATGTTTGTGGCTTATCCAGTTGCATACTATAATTTGCAACCAATAAAGTGCTAATAGAATGAGCTATTTCATTTCAATGAAAAAAACTTGCACTGTGGTTTTGTCATCAATGTGGGCAGTGCATACGTTATTCATTTCACGTACATATGGATTTTTTGGACATGGTTTATTGAGGGTAATATTTAATATAGTGTATAAATATGATGAAGTGAACAAGGCAAAATGAATAAGATATAACTACAGTTTTGGCTCTATATATACAGAATAAAATATTTTTTTTTACATTGACTTGCTTTAGTGCATGGAATTGAAATTCCACTGTCCGTTTACTTTTTTCACTGAATTAAGAGCATTTTTTAAAGAATCATCCAGTAAAGCTTGGAAGCATGAAGCAGGAAGTAGAGGAAAATATACATACATAATAAAAGTTATATTTAATTGCATACAGTGTGCTCTGAGTTTTGGCCTGATGAAAAAGTACCAAAACTGCATTTTCACCGCTTAAAGCACCCCTATACAAAACCGCCCAAGCTACACCACCGCCATTTTTCTGAAGGGTTTCTGAGATTAAAAAACAAATGTGACTTTTGTCAGTTTGACAATATATCTACCCCCGCAAAAACTTGATAGGAATTGGTGGAGGTGATGTATCTATGCCCAGGGTAATTCTTTAAAAAATGGCTCTCCACCAATACAATCCAAATGTGAATTTAATTTGTGACAGTGCAGGTTTTAATTTTAAGTTATCCAATGCATGAAGAGGGCGGCACGGTGGCGTAGTGGTTAGCACATCCGCCTCACAGCAAGAAGGTCCTGGGTTCGATTCCCAGCTCGAGTGTTTCTGTGTGGAGCTTGCATGTTCTCCCTGTGCTTGCGTGAGTTTCCTCCGGGTACTCTGGTTTCCTCCCACAGTCCAAAAACATGCACAGTAGGCTAACTGGCTGTTCCAAATCACC
>JAOUQZ010000016.1:6812534-6828236 GCA_028564935.1 Neosilurus hyrtlii | reverse complement strand
GTAAAAGAACCATTGCTGATTTTCGTCAAGAGTAGGCTGCATAGCCGTCAGCGTGTTTCTCCCCTGCGATGGCCTGGCGAGCTGTCCAGGGTGTACTCTGCCCTCGCCCGGAGTCAGCGCCAGCCACCCTGCGACCCTAATTAGGATTAAGCGGTTCAGAAAATACGACAACACGGTTATGTTACATGTCCACATCATAGCAAGAGTGGGTTTGAGTCCGGGCTCGGCAAGGGCAATTATTTGTGGATTTTGCACATTCTCCCCATGCTTGCATAGGTTTCCTCTGGGGACTTTGGTTTCCTTCCCAGTCCAAAGACATGCTCATAAGGCTAATTGGCTGTTCCAAATGGCGCCTAGGTGTGAGTGTGAATGGTTCTTTGTGTGTTTTGGCCCTGTGCTGACAGGGCGAGCTCTTGTACGCTGCCTTCGTCCAAAGTTAGCTGAGATCCGAAACAGAGTCGTGTTAACTAACCAACTGAGCTATTATAAAGTGAACAGCATCTCAATTATCAACCATATGGTGAATAACTGTAATGTGGGACACTGCCTAATGTGGGACACCCATTAATTTTTTATAATGTTTCATTAGGGTGAATTGGCCTAAAATGTCCCACATTAGGGTTATTCATCCCCTATATATAGAAAGTGTCATGCTAAATACTATTGAGGTTTCAGTAAGTTTGTTAGCTAGTACATGTTAATTCATTCATTGCTTAACTGTATGTGATGTATATGTTGAGCTACGAAATGTATCTGTATGGTCTGTGGCGCATATTATTTACAGGTCATCTCACTCTTGCCTTTAAAGCAATCAAAACTACTCAACAGAGCTTATACGTTAGGATATGGATGCTTACTGTTGACAAGGGATTTGTTGACTTTTTGGAAGACTTTTTGCTTTATTGTGATTTTGAAATTAAATGTAATGAAATTGGGGCGGCACGATGGCCTAGTGGTGAGCACATCCACCTCATGGAAAGAAGATCTTCGATTCAGGTCCCGGGCTCAGGCATTTCTGTATGGAGTTTGCAAGCCCTTCATGTGCTTGCGTGGGTTTCCTCAGGGTACTCCAGTTTTCTTCCACAGTCCAAAGACATGCACAATAGGCTACTTGGCTATTCCACATTGCTCCTATGTGTAAGTGTGAATGGTGTGTTTGTTGGCCCAGGGACTTTTTCAGTACCCTTTCTTTATCCAGTATTGGCTGGGTTAACTTCCAGCCTCACCGCAATCCTATTAAGCGGTTTGGCAGATGAGTGAGTGAGTGTAATCATTCTTTCTTAAACAAACAATGAAACACTTTCTCTTCTCATTCACTAATAACACTTCAGTGTATTTTAGCAGATTTACAAAAGCATTGGGGCAGAGCTGACTGCTACCAGGCACATCCACAGGTGGGAGATCGTGGAAGACCTGCAGATATGGAGGCCAGCTACAAAATAAGTGAGTACTTTGACGAATAAGCAATCGCTGACCAAAGCGGTGGCTGTTACAGGATGTGACAAAGTACCAGATAGGACTGGCATTTCTCTAAAAACCACAAAGATCCATCGACACAGTGAGTTCAGGCCGCCTTTACCTATGCCTGCCCATTCACCTCCACCCCCAAAGCTGCCTTGTTGGTAGCTCCTGGAGGAGCAAAGGCTAAGGGACCCCACCCTGACAGAAAAGGCAGAGCTGCAAACCCATGAAGGCAGTAGCGCCCATCTCAACATCTGTTCTGCCAATGGATCAGCACTGCAATGCCGAAAGAGGGGTTGGATGGTACAAGGCAGCCACCATCTATCTGAATCCTGCCTAGGCATCCGCGCTAAAGGCCTGGATGTGATGGCCGTTCGCTGGCAGTATGAGACTCGCTGCCCGTGCATGTCTTGTCCAGGTGTCCAAGATGCCCTTTTTTAGGGATGGCCTGTTTGCTTCAATTAGAGGAAGCCCCTAGAAAAGGTGGGGGAAAAAAGCTGAGTCTCACCTCACCTCTCCTGGCCTTCTCGCCAGTCCTACCTGGTACTTCGTCACACTTTCTTCAAAATAGCCTGTTGGAACGTACAAACAATAATCATCTCAGACTTGGGCAAGAATCATACCTCAAATACTAGGAAAACTGCAGTTCTCAACCGTGAACTGTGCAGACTTGACATCAATATCATAGCTCTCTCTGAGACTAGAATGTCTGAAATTTGCTCAATTTGGGAGGAAGAGTACACTTTCTACTGGAACGGCAGACCTGATGGTGAACAAATAAAATGAGGAGTGGGTTTTGGAATCAAAAATAGTGCGGCTGACAAAGTCGAGAACCCAATAGCTAAAGTTATCCTCACCAAACATGGAATTTTGAACATCATCAGCGTCTATGCACCGACTCTACTTGCACTTAATGATGAAAAAGACTGTTTCTACTTGACAGTGTCATCTCTACTATGCCTAGACTGGAAAGAATGTTCATCCTTGGTGACTTCAATGCTAGAGTTGGACAAGATCATGATAGCTGGCCAAACTGCATCAGCAAACATGGTGGAGGAAAAATGAATGACAATGGTCAACAGCTGCTGGACCTATGCTGTCAGCACAGTCTCTTTGTAACAAACACCACTATTGAAGTAAATACTCTCAGGACAAAATCCTGGGGACATCCAAGGTCCAAACACTGGCACCGGCTGGATCTGATTTTAACTTGCAGAAGTGATACTAAGGAAATTCTTTACACTAGGCCATATCACAGTGTTGACTGTAACTCTGATCACACCTTAGTGTGCTGCACTAGTGAACTTATGCACAAAAAGATACATATGCAGAAGAAACCCAGAAACCCATAACTGAACACGACCAAGATGAAATCACCAGCATCACACACTGCCTTCACCAACCGTCGTATTGATAAACTAGGTAACTCTGGAGACTCGGATTCTGCCGAAAATGCTTGGGACCATTCCAAGGAACAGTCTACGACTCAGCTCTTAAAACCTTTAGAAAGAGAGAAAGAAACCATCAAGATTATTTTACTGACAACCTAGAAATGCTGGAAGAAAAGAGATCAGCCTTACTAATCTACAAACAAAACCCCACTCAGAAATCACATCAAAATGTCAACCTAACTTACAAGAATCTGAGAAAAGCCACTCAAAAGAATGAGTACTGGCTGAATCTCTGCAACAGCATACAAGTTGCTGCCAACAATGGCAACATCGCCGCTGTCTATGCAAGGATCAAAAAAGCTACTGGGCCTATGCCTAAAAGAATGGCACCTCTGAAAACTGCCACAGATGAATTGCTCTCAAACAAGATGGATCAGCTGAACAGATGCACTCACTGAGCACTATGGGGAACTGTACGGTCAAGACTCACTTGTCTCTGAGGAAGTATTCAATCGCATTCCTGACAGTACCGCGAATATGCAGCTAGACCAACCAACCATCAAAAATCTGAAGTCAAACCTTCAGGGAGAGATCCCCTTCCACCTGAAGTGTTCAAGATCCTATCTGACAGCATTCTGGATGAACTACTGAAAATCTCTGTTGGCAAGAGGGCACTGTGCCTCAGGACTGGAAAGACTGCAATATTGTGACACTATACAGAAACAAAGGAGATAGAAGCGACTGCAATAACTACCACGGCATCTAGCTACTCAGCATTGCCGGCAAGACTCTGGACAAGATTTGTCTTCATCGCCTTCAAGTCATAGTGGAAACTGTCTATCCAGAAGCGCAATGTGAGTTCAGATCACAAAGATCCACTATAGACATGATCTTCTCCATTCGACAAATTCAAAAACACTTTTGCAAAAAGCAGCAACCACTCTTCATGGTTTTTATTGACCTCACAACGGCCTTTGATATGGTTGGCAGAAATGAGTTATTCAAGTTACTGTAGAAGCTGAGATGCCCACCAAAACTACTAGAAGTCATCAAATCCTTCCATCAAGGTACGCTTGCTAGAATCTTGTACGATGGTGATGAATCTGAAGGAGTGAGTATCTCAAATATTGGCAAGCAGGGATGTCTCCTAAACCACACCTTCAATGACTGTACAGATGGTGTGTTTATGCACACGAGATCAACTGGTAAACTCTTCAACATCACATGACTAAAAGCCAAGACAAAAGTTTGTAAGATAATGGTATGTGAACTGCTCTATACTGATGATGCTATGTTTGCTGCCAATGAATCTGAGAAACTTCAAAACCTGATTATGAAATTTGTATCCTCATGTATTCAGTCTGAAAATCAGCATAAAAAAGACTGTTATAATGGTACAAAGAACTGGTGAAACTCCCAACATCCTCTGTGTCAACGAACGTCTCACAGTTGTTCAGAACTTCTGTTATCTTGGCTCCACCATGGACGACCACCTGCAACTGGATGCTGAGATGAGCAAACACATTGGTAAGGCTGCTGCAACTTTCCGTAAATTGACCAAACGTGTGTGCAGTAACTCAAAACTATCAAACAAAACTAAAATCAATGTGTATGTCTTGACAACCCTCCTTTACGGCTCAGAAAATTGGAATACATATGCTAGACAGGAATGCAAACTGCGTGCCTTCAATATGAGATGTCTCCGCAAAATACTCAAGATCACATGGCAACATAGAATCCCTACATCACATGGCAACATAAAACCGCTGTTCTTAAGAGAGCTGGTATGGAGAACCTGATGACCAGTACCAGAAAGTAACGGCTCCAATGACTAGGTCATGTGTGAAGCATGGAGGATGCCCACCTTGACAAGGATATTATGTATGGTGAAACTGTGGAAGGCAGTAGAAAAGTCGGGGGACCAAAACTGCGATTCAAAGACTGCTGTAAGAGACATGGCCCATCTGAACACAGATTCAGAAAATTGGGAAATCCAGGCTGATGACAGAACCACCTGGAGGAAGGCACTTCATTCAGGTGCAAGTGCAGATCACACCAAGTGGGTTTTTACGGACATTTCCCTTTGGCAAATGTTTCACTGGAAATTTTGTGTTTCTTAATAAAATTTTACTTCTCATCGCTGATTTCACTTTCATTCATTGATTTTGCATAGTCGCTTGTCAATCATTGACTTTGCATGGTCGCTTGTCGTTCATTGCTTCCTATGTGCACAGCCTAAAGAAAACATTTTTTGTAACTGTGGAAAACAGCTTGAACTTTTTAATGATCACATCTCCAAAAACCATCCTTCACAGCCAACACACACACACACACACACACTTACACAGAGAGAGAAAGAGAGAGAGAGAGAGAGAAAGAGAGAGAAAGAGAGAAATAGAGTTATTCAAATTGTGTGAGAATTTTTTTTCTGACAAGTTGAGTGATATTTTGTATGAGTGCTGGATGTTTTTCGACCAAAGAAGTGCCACAAATTGCTATTAATAAAACTTTACTGACACATGCTAAATTAAGTGTTTTCTGTCAACATGACAGAGAGCAGATAAAATGCAGATGGCTCTCTCGAAGTGGTTTAAGCCTGCTGACGTGAAAGGTCGGGTGCACCCGGAGGGACCTGGGGAGTCTCAGACGAACAGAAACAGGTTTAATGACCTTCAACACAGGAAACAAACCGACAAACCTGGGAGCCAGCTTCCTGGAAAGGACCCGCAGGGAAAGGTCCCAGGTGGATAGCCACGCCTGTTGGCCGGGAGTGTAGGTAGGAGCCAGACGGCAATGGCAATCAGCCACAGTCTTCATGCGTCTCTGACCCCGGAGGAGCAGCCGCCTGGTCACGGCCCAAATCTTTCGGCATTTCCTTACCAAGGCATGGGCCGAGGGGACTGTTACCTCCTTCTCGTTGGCCGGGAATAGAGGTGGTTGGTAACCGTGGGCAGCCTGAAAAGGGGAGAGCCCGGTGGCCGCAGTAGGGAGCGAGTTGTGGGCATATTCCACCCAGGTGAGATGCTCATTCCACGTGGCTTGATTCTGTGAAACCAGGCATCTGAGACAGGTCTCCAGGTCCTGGTTGAGCTGCTCTGTCTGCCCGTTGGACTCCGGTTGTTAGCCCGATTACAGGCTGACGGTGGCCCCCAAACAATTACAAAACTCCCTCCCCAGAACCCTGATATGAATTGTGGTCCCCGGTCGGAGACAATGTCTGTGGGGAGGCCGTGTATCCGGAAGACCTGAGTGATCAGGATATGGGCGGTCTCCTTGGCCGAGGGCAACTTGGGCAGGGGGATAAAGTGAACCCTCGTAGAGAATCGGCCTACCACCGTAAGCACCGCTGTATTACCCCTCGAGGGAGGCAGGCCCGTGACGAAGTCAAAGGAGATATGCTACCATGGTCAATGCAGCACTGGCAATGGCTGGAGGACCCCCACCCAGGTCTGTCATGGCGTCTTGTTCCTGGCGCAGACCGGGCATGCCCCCACCATGTCCTTGGCTAGGGACGGCCAACAAAAGCGCTGCTTGATGATTAACATAGTGCACCTCGCCCCGGGGTGACAGGAGAGCAGGGAAGTGTGTGCCCAATGAATAACCTGTGAATGCAGTCTCTCCGGTACGTACAAGAGATTGCGCGGGCACCCCTCAGGAGAGGGTCCCTCCCGCCCAGCCTGTTTAACTATCTGCTCTATCTGCCAGGAAACTGCCCCCACCACCCGGTCGGAAGGTAGGATGGGTTCAGATTCCTGGGCAAACAGTTCCGATTCCCAAGAAGAGGGCCCATCTGAAGAAGAGGGCCCATCTGGCTTGGCGTGAGTTCAGTCGCTTGGCCGAATGCAGGTATTCCAGGTTCTTGTGGTCCATCCAGACTAGGAAAGGCTGGTCCGCCCCTTCTAGCCAGTGCCTCCATTCCTTCAAGGCGACCTTGATGGCCAGCAGCTCCCAATTCCCTACGTTGTAGTTGCTCTCTGCTGGGGATAACTGGGGCACAGGGGTGTATCCAGTTATCTTGGGGGGGAGTGCTGAGACAGGACCACCCCCCACCCCCACATTGGAAGCATCTGAGTTCTCAGTACCGGGGCCGTGGTAAACAGCTTCTTTAGTCTCTGGAAGGCCCCTCTGTCTCTGGGTTCCACTGGAAAGAGACCTTGGAAGAAGTTAGTGTGTGCAGAGGAGCTGCCATGGAACTGAAATTCCTTATGAACCTCCGGTAAAAATAAGCAAACCCCAAGAACTGCTGTACTTTTCTGTGTGAAGTGAGGGGCGGCCAGTCCAATACGGCACTAACCTTCTCTGGGTCCATCCGGACGTGGTTAGGGGACACAATGAACCCCAGAAATGAGACCGACGTGACGTGAAACTCTCACTTCTCCACCTTTACAAACAGTTGGTCCTCCCACAAATGGCTCAGGACGAGACGGATGTGGCGCTGGTGGGTGCCAAGATCTGGGGAGAACACAAGTATATCGTCCAGGTAGACAAAAACGATGTCATTAAGGTACTTATGTAGTATCTCATTGATGAACCCCCTGGAAGATGGTGGGGGCATTGACCAGCCCGAACGGCATGACAAAGTATTCGTAGTGGCCTGTTGGTGTGTTGAATCCAGTCTTCCACTCGTCTTCCTCACGTATACTGACCAGGTGGTATGCGTTTCGCAGGTCCAGCTTGGTGAATACCCGAGCCTGTTGGAGCAACTCTAATGCGGAGGAAATAACGGGAAGCAGGTACCGGTTCTTAATGGTAATGGCGTGGTAGGGCAAGTAAAAGGGCGCGGTAATCAATGCATGGTTGGAGTGTGCCATTTTTCTTTTCCACGAAGAAGAAGCCCGCTCCGGCCAGCGAAGAGGATGGGCGGATGATGCCAGCCCGTAAGGAGCTCTGGATGTACTGGTCCATGGCTTTCTTTTTGGGACCCAAGAGGGGGTACAGTTGGGCCTTGGAAATGGGGGCTCCAGGCAAGAGGTCAATGGCACAGTCCCACGGGCGATGAGGTGGGAGAGACATGGCCCTGGACCTACTAAAAACCTCCTTGAGGTCGTGGTAGCATGGGGGTACCCTGGAAGGGTACGGGTAATCACTAGGGTCCGGTTCCCGCAGCTGCTCCGACTCTTCCTCCGGGGATTGGAGGGCCGACGGGGTCGACGCCAGACAGGTGAAACCGCAGGTGGGGTCCCAACTCCTAATTATCCCCGTCTCCCAGATGACTTGGGGGTTGTGGGCCCTTAGCCATGAAAATCCCAGAACGGGGGGGTGATGAGGGCAACTGAGAAGGTGGAAGGAGATGAGTAGCTGATTATTCAAGGCTTGGGCGGAGACAGGCTGGGGGAGTGGTACCTTTCTGATTCCCAACCGCTTGGCCAATGAACTGTCCATCAAGCTCTCGTCCACCCCTGAATCGAAGAGAGCCTGTAGGGAGACAACCTTGCCCTGGATTAGCAGAGTGACAGTAGTTAAGGCACGTGGTGAGATGTATGTGGGGGTCACTAGGCTTACCTGGGCATTCTTTCCGGTCCATGTTCCAGTCCTCTTGGCCGGACAGGAGACGGCTTGGTGGCCAGCCTGCCCGCAGTAAAAACAAACCCCCTCTCTCTGCCGGCGCTGGCGTTCTTCCGGGCGTTCTTTGGGCTCGGCACAGCTGCATAGGCTCTTCCAGAATGGCAGGGGGCGCTCGCGCCTCTACTGGCAGAAAGGACGGCAGTGACTCACGAAGAAGCTCCCGGCGAGTGAGGGTCCCTCTGGCGGTATGGCGGTGCTCCGCTTCTCTTTCCCGAAGTCGATTGTCTATACGAACCGCGATGTCCACCACATCCTCAAACTCAGCCGGTATCTCGAGGGGCGCCAACTGTTTCTTGATATCGCTACTCAGCCCGCTGACGAAGGCGTCCGTGATGGCCAGGGTGTTCCATCCACTGTCAGCAAGACCGGGGGGGGGGATAGTAGCAGGTGGGGCGCAGGCTGATGGGAGGGGCTCCGGTGGGGTTAGCGGGGTAGAAACCAGCCGCTCCAGGCTAGCAGTGAGCTGACGTAGTTGGGAACTTAGCTGGATAACCTGGGTCCATACCTCCTGCTGAAAACGGTCCTGGCGGTCGGCCAGTTCCTGCACGCTGGTGGCGACGGAGGCCAGCTGGGAGTCGTGTGACTGGAGCTGTTGCTCCTGGGTGCGGAGCGCCTGCGTAAAGGGATCCCTGTCTGCTGGGTCCATGCTGGCCAGATCGTAATGTTAGACCTGGTACAATCACCTCGATAGACCCAAAAGCAGGACAGACACGACAGGGTACGGTGAAGGAAAGTAATCCCGTTTATTAGGAGCTCAGTGGTAAACAAGGTGTACGTGAGTGCTGTGGTAATCAAGGCTGGATCGTGGCGAGGCTGTGAGAAGCACAATGCTGTGACGGCACAAGATGATCTGGCAGGTGACCGAGGGAGGATGCCGAGCTTTTAACCCATGGCAAATGATAGGAAACAGGTGGGGATAATCAAGGCGGAGCCGGTAATCACCACCCGTGCAGGAGGGACTCAGGATACCTGAACAGAGAAAAAGCCAGAAACAAAACATGAGACAGGACATGATTCACTGACCCCGGCGGGCTCTAACACTATGTTGTATCACCCTCCAGTTGTTTATTTATCTAATGCACACTCTGATGATGAACAACTTCAAAGAAAGGCTTCACTGGAAAGCGGGTGAAGAAAACTATAAAATGTCCTCTCCTTGTTTATCTGGAGTTTCTTACTTTTCATCAATTCCACCATTCTGTATTCATATTTGGTCCAGCTTTAGTTTCATTAAAGCATTTACAGCTGTAAGGTTGAGTTTATTCCTGCAGTAAAATGGAAAAACAACAAAAACAAAAACAGTGTAACCTTGGCTCTCAGTTCTCCTTTTGCATGTTTTTTTCAGCATCCCTTGTGTGCTGAGGTGAATAACCACATGAGTGTTTAAAGGTGGGATTACACTTGTCTAATTGTAGTAAGTGTTGTCATGGCAACTATCAGCCAATTAGGTGAAAAACACCCTTACTTGGCAGTGTTTGGATAAAGCAAAGGCCTGTGCAGATGTCAAGCTCAGATTTATGATAGTGAAACAGATTACACTTGGCAGGAGAATCAATGCTGTGGCCACCCTCGACCGGGCTTATTTTGATAAACAGCATGCCTAATCTAACCTGCCTCGAATTATGGGCTTTTCACGCTTTACTTTATTCAACAGAGAAAAGATGGAGGTGGATGTGTAGTATTTTACTGCATGTATATTTTATAGCATTTTTCCATTGGTCTCAGACTTTCAGTAAGATGTTTTCATGTTTTAGCTTCATCTTTTTTAAGTTCTCCCAGTGTTGTGCCAGCTCACACTTAAAATAAACTAGTTAAATTTCAGTTCATACTAGTTCACATTCATAGTTAATATTGTTTAAAGTTCACGTTTCCAAAAATGAAGTTTATTTGTTCTGTTTTGGTTGATAAATAAGCCTCAATTCTTTTTCAGAAAAACCCCATGCACATGCATCGCCACCTCCAAACCAGTGAACCATGAACAATGATGCCTATAAATGCCTTGTTTACATCTGACCAGTAATCTGCTGCAGTGCACAGAGTATCTACTTCAAACAGTTAACCTAGGAGTCAGTAATATTCCAATGAAATTCACTGTTCAGACTGCTTTCTCAAAGGGATTGCTTTCTGGATGGCTGCAAACAAGTCACTGGTTTGATGAACGATGCTTTATGTTACTCAAGCTACAGATCTCCCATAATGTAGTCCAGTTTAAGCATCTCCACTTGTTAGGACCCAAATGCAACAGGTCCTTTAAAAAAGCTCCGAGCTTCACCTGGGTGAATGAACTTTGCGGTCGTTGCCTTGTAGTCTTAACCATATTGTGCTGATATATAAGTTGGATGTAATTCTTAAGACTGCTCTGATGCTTCAACTCAATGTGTTGTTTCAACTTCGATGTGGTGGATATTTGGACTTGCTTTTTCAGACCTGGTGGGCAAAATTTGCATAAACGTGTAAATTCTTTCAAATCTTCACTTGTTTGTTCTTAAAACAGGTTCAAATGCAAAAACGAATTTGCTTCAGAAGTATTAGATACATCTGCACCATTACCACCAGCCATGCTAAACTCATAAACTAAAGTTTATGAAGACGTCATGCGGAATTTGTTGTGTCGTAAAACTACTGTAAAAGGTGAGCAAACACAGAGCCCTTGAATAGAGACCAGAGTTGTTAAAAAGAGAGGTATATCTATTCAGGGGCTCTGATAAAGACAAACGTTATACATGCACAACATTCACTATTGCTTCCTGGTATACTCTCGCAGCTTGGCATCCCTCGCACTTCCTGGTTCACTCTTGCAGCATGCCATTACTTATAATTATTAAAGATTTTAAATCTCAAACATGGGCACAGGAGCTCACAAAAATGTGAGCTCTTGTGTTGTGGCAACACCACAAAATATCTTCAGTGGAACAGGAGAGCACACCACCCGTAAGAGCCCTGTCTAGTCTGCATACACATGCAATAAATGCATATTTACTTTAATTGAACTTCTCACAGATCCACTTTTCTGCCCTCTGCACTTACGCAATTAACTGAGAGACAAGCCGAAAACATTGCAGCAAGTCAATAAACCCATATGGCCCCCTTAGGGTGCTGCTTTTTTGATTGTTGGGATCCACAATAAACCACTCCAAACAAGCTTTATTACATATCAAGCTATGCCTCTAAGATATGCAAGACACACAGAAGTATGAGGCCTGTGAATGCTCTTGTAATCTAACACTTCATTAGCTTGCTTAACTTATACTGTTAGCAAGTCCGTCTCGAAATGATAACAGAAAATGAATTACTGCTTTCAGTAAAATGACAGCGGGCAGTACAGTGGTGGAAAAAGGGTCCTGGGGTGGAGTCCCGTGCATGAGTTTTTCTGTATGGAGTTTTCATGTTATCCCAATCTTGGGTGGGTTCTCTCTGGGTACTCCGGTTTCCTCCCACAGTTAAATGCCATGCACATTAAGCTAATTGGCTGTTCCAGATTGCCACTAGGTGTTTATGTGAATGGCTGTGTGTGTGTGTGGCCCTGCGATTGTCTGGCTGTTCAGAGTGTACTCCGCCTTTGCCCAGTGTTGCATAGGCTCCAGCCTCCATGCAACCCTTGTACAGACCTTCTCTGGTCTGAGTAGCAAACCAACAACATGGATTATTTAGGAAAAACTGCTTGTTTAAACACAAAAGAGCAAAGCAGTATTTTTATTCTTTTGTGTTATTTTCCAAAAACTGTTGTTTCAGAGTCTGTGGCTTTAGTTCAGGAAGATAAGAAATGTATAATGCCATTGGGAAACCAAATTAATTGTCACACTGATGGACGAATCATTCTTAGTTTATTCTACAAGGAAATAGTCTGATCTGATTGGGCCGCCAACTAGGGATTATAAATCAGTATACCAAGTGGATAATGCTTGAATCAAATGACAGACACTCACAGTTTGTCACGGGCACTCGAGCAGACAGCGTCATCATTATCACGCTTTATTGTTTTAGCTGATTTTCCTTGTGCTTAGGGAGTACAGATTCCTTTTGTTTCTGAAAGACTAGGGTGAACAGAAAGATGTCTCATGTTTAAAAATTGTAAATATAATTGTATTTTGTTTGTTTTCCTTTTCCTTATTGTTTATTTAAATTCTCTCTAAAACTCTACTTTTGTTTCTGAACAGAGGCCATTAGCAAAGCTGTTCAAGGTGAACCACATCTCCTTGCAGAGTCGGCTGGGATTTTAGCTTCCTCCTTCCCTATACAGGAAAAAATGGGGATCATAGGATGAATAAGGTGGTCCAGTGCACAGAGTTCACCTCACCTGCCTCAATGTCATGATTAAAATATGTAACTATAAAAAAACGCTGTTTACTTTTGTGTTTAAATGGGAACGCCAAACAGATGAGAACAGACATTGTTAGCTACACAGAGCCACTTCAAGGTGTGATCCTGACCAGGTCAGTGTTGGGGTTAAAATAGCTAAATTATAAAAATCTCATCTTAATTTAATTTTCATTATATTTCTGCACAGTACCACAACAATTCTGTAAAGGCTTTAAAGAGCCTTATGCTCTGCCCCTGTCTGTGCTGGTAGTTAATTTGGGTCCATCATCATTTAAAATGAAAATAAATGAATTAACCATAAACATCTTGTTTTAATGTGCTTTTTTTCTGCTCAGGTAGTGTATATATGAATAGAATTATGAACCTTAGGCTCAGGGGACATTCACACTCATTGTTAAATACAGTGGTAAGTGGATGTTACAATCACAAATGTAAATGTGTTTTATTGGGATTGTATGTAATAGTGGTGCATAATTATGAAATGGTAGAAAAATGATACATGGTTTTCAAAACCTTTTACAAATAAAAATCTGAAAAGTGTCACATGCATTTGTATTCAGCCCTCTTTACTCCCATACCCCTAAATAGAATCCCATGCAACCAACTGAATCAAAAGCTACTTAAACATTAAATTGAGATCACCCTGAATTAAGATCAAGCTAATCCCATGGTAAATACAGCTGTTTTGTAAAGGCCTCAGAGGATCATTAGAGAACATTAGTGAACAAGCAGCATCATAAAGCCAAAGGAACTCACCAGTCAAATCAGGGATACAGTTGTGGAGGAGTTTAAAGATTGGTTAGTTTGTAAAAATATCCCAAGCTTTAAACATTTCACAGGGCACTGTTCAATCCATCATCTGAAAATGGAGAGTATAGCACAACTGCAAACTTACCAAGACATGGCTGTCTACCTACTGACAGGCCGGGCAAGAAGAGCATTGACCAGAGAAGCAGCCAAGAGGCCCATGGTAACTCTGGAGGAGCTGCAGAGATCCACAGTTAATTAATTTAAATATAAATTTTTGAAAAACATTAATCATTTTCCTTCCACTCCACAATTATGCACCACTTTGTGTTGGTCTATCACATAAAATTCCAATTAATTTGCGGTTGCACCAGGAAAATGGTGAAAAGGTTCACGAATACTTTTTCAAGAAACTGTAGTTAGGCATTAAAATATACTTGTCCGTAACAAGATGTTTGAAAGTTTAGGTTGAAATGTAGTATATTTCAAAGTACTTCAAGGCATCTGTAAATAAAAAACAAAATACGTGTCATTATCATCATAGCAGTATGTGATATAAATATTTCAGCTTTCCTAAAAAATATATACAGTGGGATCCAAATGATCTCAGATTTCATGATTTCAATAGCGGGCTCTCTATTGCAGTATTTTGGCGCAAACGTTTTACTGTTTTTCTTTTCATATACAGAATTGTTGAATCTTTCAGCACTTATGGCAGCCCATGGTTAGAGGGAAGCCCCTACTCCCATCCCATCATGCTGTACATGCTTTTAAGGAACCCTGCTCCTCAGAGAGCATCTTCATAAACAATAAATGGAAATGAAACAGTTTAGAAAAACAAGTGTACCCATAATCTAATGCACAACTAAGCTATAAAGTCTTGTGATAATCAACAGGTGTTTAAGGTGTAGGTGAGCATGTCATTTTTATTTATTCATTTAGCAAATCCTTTTATGTAAACAGAGGGCATAGTCATTTTAATTAGCTAGCACAACGAGCTAAACAACTGAGTTTTACAGGCTTTGTATGTAGCCCTAACATTGGTTCAGTGCAGCCTTGGGATTAGAAAGTAGGCCATGAACTAAATCTGCTTTAAACATCATTAGAATATACATGCGAACTGCCAGCAAATAATTATAAAATTTGAGTCACCGGGCTCTTTACAATTTCCAGACCCACTACAGCTAGTACTCTATCAGATGACCATAGCATCTCATTCTCATGTTGTTTGCTCACTTCATCCATGCATCTTATTTGTTCTTTTCTCTTCACCAAACAAGAGAAGAATTATTGGGTTCCACCTCAAAGGCTTGAAAATATTACCTTTATTTCCATTATAAAGTACTTTGGCTATGGCTGGCATCTTTGAACACAGCAGGGACCCAGAGCCCAGCACACTAGCCCATCATTATATGCCTCCACCTCAGACGAGCAGCTATGATGCTTAAAAAAGAGAACACTGAATGGTGTGCATCCTGTATCGACCTGTTTGCAGAATATCACAGTAGATTCTTTTCTGATGTATTTATAATGGCCTTATTAAAAGCACTTTTGATGTGAAGAATGCGCCAGTGACACATGAACCTGCTTCCTAGTTTGCATCTACTGCATAGACTAATTAGGCCTGTTTTCATTAAGAGACAGTGTAGTGGTACTGCAGGGATTGGGGAATACTCCGGTTCCTGCCTGCTCGCTTCTTTTAATTTCATTTTAAATCATGTCGTTTTTAGGTTTTTGTTTTCATTATTGATTTTGAGTTCTTCAACCCAACAGAGCATTGAATCCCACATTATATATTCTATTTGATGTACAAACATCAGTTGAATCATTTGAATACAATGTATAATTTCACCCTGGATGGGTGATTAACTCTATCATTTGATGGACATTCATTTATTTTCAAAATGCTAAAAGAAAATCAGAAAGATTCATGCTCAATAGATAATCAGATAACCTCAAAGACTTAACCAAGATGTTAGGCCTGGTCAATGGAGAAATCTGAAGATATATTATTTCGCCTTTTCACCCTTAAATCAACAGTCACACAGAAGAATTGTTTTTGAATTGTCGTTCATGACAGAAATGTTGAGCTCCTTCTGCAAACATGTATTACACACACACATACAGACATACAGTGTGTGTATATATTAGAGCTGTCAAAATTAACGCGTTAACCTATGATGATTAATTTCTGGAATTAATGCGACAATTTTTTTAA
>JAOUQZ010000016.1:6773904-6800303 GCA_028564935.1 Neosilurus hyrtlii | reverse complement strand
TAAACGCGAGGAAGAAACCTTGAGAGGAACCAGGCTCAGGAGGGAACCCATCCTCATTTGGGTGAAACCATAAAATATAAATAATGTAGATGTAAATCTCATTACAGTCCTAATTGTAGTCCGGTTGGTAGACAGCACCCTTTAAGGTTAAAAATAGCTACTGCTGGCCTCTGACCAGGGCTGTGTCTCTTTTCTTGTTTTATTTAACCTTAGAACAGCTTTTGACACAGTTAAACATGCTATTTTCCTTGATAGATTAGAAAATGTTGGAGTTAAGGAAGCAGCCCTCTTCTGGTTTGAATCTTATTTAACTGACTGTTATCAGTTTGAAGGTGTCTGTTGTCTGATCTCAGTTTGGAGATGTCTGATGTTTGTAGACTCTAATGATAAGTTTTCGTGATCCACAAGGTTATGTTCAAGGCCCTCTCCTTTTTTCTATGCTCTTATTGGGTAATATTACTTGTGAATGTGGTATTAGCTTCCACTCTTATGCTGATGACACAGTTTGTGGGTTGAGAATTAACTGGACCTAGCTCCATTTTGTAAAAAGAAACTGGCTAAATAAAGTTGAGAAATGTATGAAGGACATTAGATACTGGATGTTAGTAAGACATTAGACACTAGATAAGACACTGGATGCTAATAAGAGCTTCCTAGAAATAAGCATACTGATTACATAGTAACTTTGAATGTTGTTTCAGTTTCCTCTCATTTGAAGCCCATGTAAATAATATTATTTGGAAAACCTTCTTTCATCACAGGAATATTCCTCAAATAAGACATACGATGTCACTGCATGATGCCTAAAAACTTGTTCATGCTGTTGTTACTTCGAGATTAGCTTATTGTAATGTTACTGTCTGGATGTTTTAATGGGTGCATAAACAAGCTCCAGTTAGTGCAGAATGCTGCAGTAAGAGTCCTTCCTAGAACCAGATGACATGAACACATCACCCTTATCTTATCCACACTGCACTGGCTCCCAATTACATTTATTTTATGAGCCACCATGCCTACCTATATCAAAAGGTGCAGACTACTTAGGCTACATTAACACTGCAAGTGCCCTGAATCAGATTTTTCCCCCTTATGTGACCCATAGCTCATATAATTTTTTTTATGTCAGTGTAAACACCAAAAAACACATCAAATTTGATCTTTTCAAATCAGACCTGGGCTACATTCAGTCTGAACAGTAATGCAACCTCTATTGGAATTCAATGCGACCTTGACGTCACTCTTGGTCGACATTCGTCATAATTATGCAAAGGTGGGAGCTCCTGAAGACAAAAAGAATACATACATACAGACTTCTCTATTGCTCCAAAAAAGCCACATCCAGAGTTTTGGCTCTCTTTCTCTTCATTCTTCTCCTCCTCGTCTTCTGCTGACACATTTTTTTGCCTCCACTGCATAATAACTTTAAAATAAAACTGTCAACACTGACATCTCTCAACTCCACATTTGTCATCGAGGCCAGGGCAGTGGTGGCTTAGTGGTTAAGGCTATGGGTTACTGATCAGAAGGTCAGCAGTTCAATCACCACTGTTGGACCCTTGAGCAAAGCCTCAATTGCTCAGTTGTAAAAAATATATATATATAATTGTAAGTCACTCTGGATAAGAGCGTCTGCCAAATGTTGTAAATGTGAATTGGCCATCGACTTCTGTGTATTTTCACTTCCGTAAACACCCTGCTATGTCAGACCCATGCGTTTTTATTGCGCATGCAGGCCACATTGGGGCATTAAACTGTTCACACTCTAGTCTGTTATAGGTCACATCTCTAAAATAATGTGAACAGCTACTCGAAAAAAAATCGGATCTGGAGAAAAATCGGATTCAGGCTACTTGGCTTGCAGTGTGAACATAGTGTTATTGATACTTTGAACAATAACTACATTGTGAAGCCCCACAGTTATGTAGCAGCCTTCCAGTTAATATTTTGGACTAAGACACAGTTACAGTGTTTAGGATTAGGCTGAAAACTTACTTAATTAGCCTTTTATTGGGTAAGGGAGCAGATAAAGGGGTTCTCAGGCATAGAGAGTTCTGGTTAACTGGGATGTTTGGATGCTGTCTCTCACATGCTCACTCGGGTCCATTAACGGTGGAGTGGTTGATTGCCGTATGTCACAGGGGCCCTTATGTCTGACTTCCTTCTGATTCTCTCATTTTAGTTACACTGGCATAGTCAGTCATACCGGAGTTCCTCCTTGTACCTAGCACTGATAAACTCTGTTTCTTAAAAAGATATATTGTTATGAGTGTACCTAACAACCCCCACCCTCCCTTTTTGTTTTTCTCTCTCTTTTTTTAGGTACACCTGCTTCTTCTCTTTGCGCTTACATTAAAAAAAAAAAACCTTCTATGAACCTATATATAAAAATTCCTTGAAATAGATGCTTGTGATACGTGCTTCATATCCTTGTCTGAGCAGAAGTCAGACCACAAGATAGTGGATGTTGTTAACCTAGGCCATATGCCATAATATGAGTAGTCTTTCTTCCTCATTGACCTAATGTAGAGATGTATTACTCCAGAAACTCTGAGCTGCTGATAGTTGAATGCCAGTCATGCTAGTTATGGATGCTAGCACCAATGTAGCAAATCACCCTGCGCATGTTCCAAATGCAACAATAAGCATTTATTTATAAAGTATACATAGGTCACAACTTGAAGAAAAGTATTAGTGTACCTGTACTTATAGCATACAGTAAATTGTGAAGAATTGTGCAGTCTTGTCGGTGACTTCTGGATTAAGTTTAAGGAAAATAACAGGATTTTAACAACAATTAAACAAAATTAGAAGCAGAGAATAGGATGCAATACTTATGTCAAGACATATGTTTTGTAGTTCAGTGGTTGTCTGGGGATCATGGGAAATATAGTTTGTTGTTTCATTAGAATGAAACAAGAGACATGATCTTTTGTTTCTTTTTTGCAGATTATGGTAGCATCATGAACACTTTGCATGGATTCAAAATGGACAGCATAAAATAAACAAAATTAATTTTATCAATATACCAAGAGAGTACCAGCTAGAATCTTTATCAGACTGATGAGATTCAGTGCTGTCTTTAAAAAAAAGGGTTTTTTTTGTTTCTGTAGATTTAATCTAGTTACAACAAATGTTTCCATGAATTCCAATGAATTCTCTGTGCTAACATCTTAAACCCTGCAGCCCATTGCACCAAAATGTAAGCTCTTGGTTAAACATAATATGCCCCCACATTTGTGATTACAGACTACTGAATGTCTAATGTGGGAAGTGCGTTTGAGGGGTTTTTTCATGGTTGTTCTGTGATCACTGGAAATGGCCATGTCACTAAAATAAAAAATCATTACAGCCATATGAAAGTAAGGTATAATAGGATTCGTGTTTTTAAATACATGGCAACGTCCCAAGACACTTAACTGATACCATATGCAAAATGTCCATGTCAAATGAAGATTAATGAAAAGGTATCACAAAATATTTCAATACTGTATTTCTGTGTGGAGTTTGCATGTTCTCCCCATTGCATGGGTTTCCTCTGGGTAAACGGCTTTCATTCCACAGTCCAAACACATCTACATTAGGGGCCAGATTTACTAAGCAGGGCAAGGCAGCACGTGGGTGCAGTCTTAAAATAGAGCTGGCTGATGTGGCCAGTGTTACAGGTGATCTAAAAACAATGTGCTGTTTTCTTAAACAATCAATTTCAGTATAAGAATCTACCAAGAGGTGAAACCTAATGGCAATGCAAAATAATAAGATCAACAGATAGATACTTTATTCATTCCCATGAGAAAATTCAAATATTAAGCAGCTTATATATTAAAAAAACACTTTTTTCATTTATCTATTTGTCTAACTGTTTAATTCTATTTAGGGTCACAGCCTCATACCTGGGGCAGATTGGAAGAGTCTTTGGACTGTGGGAGGAAACCAGAGTATCTGGAGGAAATTCACACAAGCATGGGAAGAACATTCAAACTCCACTCACCAGGCTCTGCAATGGTCTGGGGAGCTGTCCAGGGTGCGCCCCATGTGAGCATGTTTAAATCAGAGCAAGAAGGTCCTGGGTTTGAACCCTGGGCTCAGTGAGGGCATTTTTTTCCACAGTACAAAGACATGCACATTAGGCTAATTTACTGTTCCAAATTGCCCCTTAGTGTGTGTGTGGGGGGGGGTGTTGGCGCTGCAATCGTCTGGCAATCTGTTCAGTGTGTACCTCACCGAAGATAGGTTCCAACCTCCCCGCCACCCTAATAGGATTAAGCAGTTCAGTGAATGAATATGTAAGATGAGAAATGTTTCAATGGGATGTACTGTATTTTCACATGACTATACTAATGTTCTGTATCAAAATAACTTCTGAATACTCTATCCTTTGTATATGTTGCTATTACATCATAAAACATGGTTACTCTTAATGCAGCTGACATTTATATACAAAAATAGTCATGTAAATATCATCAAAATAATAAAAATGCGAGGCATTGTGCATTTTAATAGATTTAATATCTGACACTGAAACATAGTCTGGAATTGATTTTTTTCATGTGATATGTATCATAATTACATCATTATTACAACAATATATCTAATATGTAGGTATTTTCTGATGTGTGCATATACCGTTTATTATAGAGTTAGATAGAATGCATGGTGAAATTGACTGGATATGTGATGAGAGTTGATATAAAAATACTCTCCTGATCAGTCCCTGTCTCCATGATAAAAGAGTGGTAAAAGTGCCACATTGATTTTTAGTGTCTTTGAGCGCTCTCTATCTCTTTGGAAGAGAAGTTGTGTCTATTGACTCTCCCACCTCTTTTGCTTTCTCTCTTCCGCATGGCCCAATGGCCTTGTCAGGGAGGATTAATTGCTGGAGGCCAGTGACAAGCTGTCGCTGCCATGCACTCCAGCTGTAAACAGTAAGGGTGTGGACTGGCTTAGAAACAATGTGTTTATTTAAAAGGTCCACTTCCTGTCTACACTTCATAGCCCTCATTAATTTCCCTGGCAACAACACTGGGTTTAGCAAAATGTTATTGTTTAAAAGAGAAAACACCCAAACAAGAAAGAGTGCTATTATATAAATGCCAGGTCATTCCTGAGAGAGTTCTATAGATTTGAAAAACTGGCATTTGTTTGTGCTCCTGTCCATTTTGAGCCATTTACTCCCACAGCTCTGCATATAGTAATTCTGGACAGTTTAGTGTCAGTCCTTCACCATACTTTACATCACCTTTGGAATTGTTTTAAGAAGTGTGTGTGTGTGTGTGTGTGTGTGTGTGTGTGTGTGTGTGTGTGTGTGAGAGAGAGATTTGTGGATTTGTCATCCTTATGGGGGCAAAATGCAAATCCCTATAATGTAAACCACATTTTAAGGTGTTGACATGTTTTGGGTTAGGTTAACGTTGGGATTAGTGTTAGGTTAGGGTAGGGTTAGTGTAGGTTAAGAGAAAAAACACTGTATAATGTCAGTAATGCACAGGTAGCAGGCTTTCTTGAATTAGTTGTTAAGGAAGTTCAGCAACGACCTCTGAAAGAGAAAAGAGCCAGAAAAACAGGGTTGTAATGCAATGTAATATATTAAATGTAATGCAATGTAATTAAATTTGATTCTAGGTTTCAGTTAGGGTAAGGTTAGGGTCAGGGTTATGGTTTGGGTTGGGGTTATGGTCACAATAAGGTTTAGGATTGGAATAGGGTAAAGATTGGGGATTAGGGTCAGGGTCTGGGTCAGGATCGGGGTTAGGGTTGCGGTCAGGGTTGGGGTCGGGGTTTGTGCTGGGATCAGGGTTTGGGGTTGGGATTATAGTTGAGTTAGGGTTGGGATTTGGGTTGGAGTTAGGGTTGTGGTTGGGGTCAGGGTTTGGGTTAGGGGTTAGTTCCGGATTAGGGTCGCAGTTAGGTTAAAGGGAAAAAAAAGACACTATATGGTGTCAGTCATACACAGGCGACATGTTCTCTTTAATCATTTTGAAAGAATTTTCACAATGAATGATTGTGATTCAAATTGGGCTTTGGGTCAGGTCAAGGTTAGGGTTGGGGTTGGGATTATGGTCAGGTTAGGGTTGAGATTGGGTTGGGGTTAGGGTTAGGGTTTTGGTTGGGGTCGGTGTTTGGGTTAATGGTTAGGTCCAGGTTAGGATTGCCGTCATGTTTAGGGTTAGGGTTAGGGTTATTGTAGGGTTAAGGTTGGGATTTGGGTTGGGGTTAGGGTTAGAGTTGCTGTTAGGATAAGGAAGGATTACCTCTGGAAGGAAGAAGAAAAAAGGGGTTGTAATGCAATGTAATTTAATATATTGAATCTAATGCAATGTAATGCAATGTAATTGGGGTTGGGGTCAGGGTTGTGTTTAGGGTCAGGGTATAGTTGGGGTCAGGTTTGGGTTAGGGTGATTGTCAGGGTCAGGGTTTCTTTAATCATTTGTTTAGAAACTTCAGCAATGACCTCTGCAAGGGAGAAGAAAATGGGGTTGCAATACAATGTTATAAAATGGATAAAATGGGTTGGATGTGATGCAGTGTAATTAAAACTAATTCAGTTTGAGGTCAGGGATAAGGTTTGGGGTCGGGTTATGGTCGCGATAGGGTTTAGGATTGGGATAGGGTAAAGATCGGACTGTGTCTATATTGGTATACAAGAAGTCTATTCATTCATTCATCCATTCATTTTCTGAACTGCTTAATCATAATTAGGGTCGGGGGGAGGCTGGAGCCCATCTCAGCCGACTCCGGGCGAGGGCAGAGTACACCCTGGACAGCTCGCCAGGCCATTGCAGGGCAACAAGAAGTCTATATTGATTATAAATAACACTGTACCATTGGGTACCGTCATATCTTTAAATTTTTTCACAAACTCATAGGTATCTTTGATATAGCTAGAGTGAGTCTGTTCCAGGGGATAAATGTAGTAATCAATTAATTCTGCAACCCAGTATGATTCTGAGCCACAATTGCTCTCAATGGGCCTACCTGTGGGCACTTTGGATGGAACTGTTCAAGTGTCTGGATGTTTATGTATTTTATGGAGGGAGTAGAACAACCTGGAACTTGGAGTTTCTGGACCAAGAAGGTAAGTCATCTGTCTTGCATTGATATATTTGTTATTGTATAATTTAGTGATTATTTGCCTGATCATTTGGTGGGTATTAGCCTGCAGAGGTTGTTTCAGGGGACATTATAATAGGTGTTATTTAGCTGTCTTTCAGCTTCCAAGATATAATTAAATCTATCTTGTAGGACAATTTGTCCTCCCTTATCTGCAGGTTTTTGAAAATGTCTTTCCTATTACTCAGTTTAAATAGTGCCTGTTTCTGAGTCTTCCTGATGTTGGACCTGGTGTTACAGGGGGCTCTATACTTGGACAGGTGTTCCTCATCTCTCTGGATAAGCTCTGCATGGGCTCAAGTATAGAAGTCAAAGTGGGCTGCTAGTTAGAGTTATATGTACTGGTAAATGGTGTATGAGAAAATTCTTTATTGTACTGAAAATAATCCAAGGTTTTTAGTCTTCAGTGATCATTGATAAATGTGGAGGTCACTGCACAATTGGGCAGGATCTGGTGATCTAGATGTTGGTATAAATGTGAGCCACTTCTCTAAGATCTCCCTTTCTAAGTGGTAAAACCCTGTGGTTTGGGTTGGGGTTAGGTTGAGGGGAAAAGACACTATATAATGTAAGTAATGCTCAGATGACATGCTCTCTTAAATTATTTGTTAAGAAATTTAGCAATGACCCTTGCAAGTGAGAAGAGCCAGAAAACTGGGGTTGTGATGATTGGATGTGATGCAATGTAATTAAAACTAATCTAGCTTGAGGTCTGGGTTAGGGTCAGGGTGAGGGTTGGGGTTAAGGCTAGGATTATGGGTAGGTAAAGGAAAAAAGACACTGTATGGTGTCTGTCATACACAGGCAACATGTTCTCTTTAATCATTTAAAAAATTTTCACAAATGACCTCTGCGAGGGAGAAGAGTAAGGAGGAAGGGGCTGCTATGGAATATATTTAAGATTGTAAATGGATGGAAATGAACTTGTGGTCAGGGTTAAGTTCGGGGTTATGGTCATGATATGGTGTAGGATTGGATATGAGATGAAGATGGGTTCAGATCAAGTGTTGAGGTCAGGATTGGGATAGGGGTCAGGATCCGGGTTGGGGTTGGTGTTAGGGTTAGGTAAGAGGAAAAAGAACACTGTATAGTGTCAGTCATACACCATGATAGGGTTAAGGATTTTGAGTAAGGGTTAGGGTCAGAGTTAGGGTTTAGGGTTAGGGTTGGTGTTAGGTTTAGGTTAGAGGAAAAAAAACACTGTATGGTGTCAGTCATACACCACAGTAGGGTTTAGAATTGGGAATATGGTAAAGAATGGGTCAGGTCAAGGGTTGGGGTCAGAATTGGGATGGGGGTTGGGATTAGGGTTGGAGTAAAGGGTGTAAGGTTTGGAATAGGGTCTAAAGGCCAGAGTCAGAGTTAGGATTTAGGGTGAGGGTTAGGATTTAGGGTTGGGGTTGGGGTTTGGGGTCAGGGTAAAGGTTAGGGTTGGGGTTAGGGGTCAGGGTTGTGGACAGTTTTAGGTTAAGGTTTGGGTCAGTGTAAGGGTCAGGAGCGTGGGGTTATGTTAAGGGCTGGGGTCAGTATTGTAAGCTTAAGTTTGGCATTTGGGTCGAGGATGAATTGACAAAAGACCATGTCCAATTTAGTTATTTGGGATCTAAACTGCACATAAACACACAAACGTAAGTGCAATAAATGCAGGTAAAAAGTGCTGTACAGGGTTAATAAAGCAAACACACACATGCAAATTAAAAAAGGAGAGAAAAAAGGGTAGAAGGAGGGGTTTGGAAAGATAATAGAAAAAGGGGGGTGTATTTAACTTAAATTAGTATATTGTGTATGTATTTAAAGAGCCATGTTTAGTCTCTGCCTTTTGTAATATTTAAAAAAAATTTGATATGACAATGGATCCTGCAAGAAATAAATATATCTAATAAATAAATATATATATAAATATATAAATAGAGTATGTACATAAGGGAATATAAGTGCAACACATGAAAGAAAATGAAAAAATGACACACAAACAAAAGCATGTGACAAAGGTTAAAACAAACAGATTTATAATAATTCATCATAAGTGCTGTCATTAGCAGGTATCCATGGTCCGCCAGGCATCCCTTATTGCGTGAAATAGATTATGTTGATCCCAAAATAAACTTAAATGCTGGTTTTGGTTAAAAGGATGAGGAAGGAAAGCATCGAGGTCCTCTCCACAGGTAAAGCATTTTTAGGTATATTTTTTATTGAGGCCAAAAGCATTAATGGTCTGCAACTTTTGGATCCATTTCCTTTCCATCTGATGTCTCTGTTGTTTCGTTCAGGTCTGTCTGCTGTCCAGGACCCTGTATTTAAAATGTTTAACACCAAACTAAATTATAAATTACTTGTGAATGATGGATGTTCCGCTACCTCCCCGAATACGATGTAGATGTTGATGAATCCTGATTATAGCCATATTCTCTGTTTCTTCGATATAAAATTTATTACAGTGTGTGCACACAATCATGTAAATTAAATTAGTTGTTTCCGGAGAACATCTGAATATTATTGGAGACCCCTGACCCGAATGGCTATTTACCACATATAGTGAGTATTTCAAAAGCCAGTTGTTTGAATTATTATAAGAGTGATCTAACCGTGTATGAACTAATATGTCTGAGAGGTTTTTATTTCTTTTATAGGCCGTAATAGGTCGGTAGTCATTAAGAGCATTTAGCCTACTTTGTGCCCAGTAGAAGTCTGCTTTCCGAGCACAAATGAGTCCTGAGAGGTTTCTGAAATATGTTATCACCAGCGGGACCAATGTGAGGTTACTCTTCTTCACTTTGTAGACCCCTTTACTAATTTGGAAAGATTTCCTGACCTCTGATCCAATGGATCTTAGAAACCGATCTGCGTAACCTCTGGGTCTTAAGGCTTTAAATAAAATCCTAGTGGCTTCATCTATGAGGTGTTGATAGGTGCATATTCAATGAAACCGTATTAGTTGTGACTTAATACTGAGGGTTGGCTGAGCTGTAACTCAGGGTTAGGGTTGGGGTTAGGATTAGGGTTGGGGTCGAGGATCAATTAACAAGTGGCCATGTCCAATTTCGTTATTTGGGATGTAAACCACATCGAAGATAAGTATCTAAAAAATGGCTCACATAGGAATATGGCATGTAAAAATGTTTTTATAAAAACAAATTGTAAAAGCGGGGGTGGGGAGAAGGAAGAAGGTACTGTACAAGAATAAGTGCTAATCAAATAGGTTAATAAGTACTCCACAAACATAAGTGCAATTAATATTTGTAAAAGGTGCTCTACAGGGTTAATAAAATATAAACATTTATGCATTTTAAAATTTTAAAGTTAAGAAAACAAAAGGAGGAGAAGGAAAAAAAAACAAGGTAGTGGGGTTTTATCTTGGGGTGGTATGTTACTTAAGTTATATGCATTTTAAAGAGCCACATTAAATCTGTACCTTATCTATTTTTTTTTTCAGAATGTTGGCACGACTATGGATCCTGCAAGAAGTCAGAAAAATAAATGTATTTTAAATCATATATTAAATAAATGTACACCAGGGAGTATTAATATACGTGCCACACAGGAAAAGGCAAAAGAAAAGGAAAAACCAACAGCCAAAAACAAGAGCATGCACTATATGCAAAAACAAACAGATTTAAATAATAATTCATAATAAGTGCTATAATTTGCAGGTATCCACAGTCGGCCATGCATCCATATTTTTGTCAAAATAAAATAAAAATTGTCAAGTAAATTATGTTTATCCCAAAATAAGCTAAATTTGCAGGCTTGGTTAAAAGGATGAAGAAGGGAAAAACAAGGGAATGAAAACATGAGGAGTCCATCATAACACATAAAATTTTAAAATTATATTTTCATTCAGGCCGAAAGGATCAATAGTCTAGAACTTTTGGATCCATTTCCTCTCCATACGACATCTCTGTTGTTAAGTTAAGGTCTGTCTGCTCTCATGGACTCTGTATTTAAAATGTTTAACACCAACCTGGATGAAATGCCTGTGAACAATGGACATCCTACTGCTTCCCCGAATACAGTGCAGATGTTGAGAAACCCTGATTTTTGCTGTTTTCTCTGTTTCTCCAATATTACATTTATTACACTGTGTGCACACAGTCATATAAATCAGATTTGTGGTTTCAGAAGAGCATCTGAATATTATGGGAGACCCTTGACCTGAGTGGCTGTTTACCACATATGGTGAGTATTTCAATAGCCAGTTGTCTGTACTATTATGAGAGTAATTAAACTGGGTAAGAACTAATATATCTGAAAGGTTTTTATTTCTCTTAAAGGCTGTTAAGAGGGTTTATAATTCTTTGTGCCCTGTGGAAGTTTGCTTTCTTCCAACGGGACGAGTGTGAGACTGCCTTTTTCCATTTTGTAGTCCCCTTTACTATTAAGAAAGAATTTCCAGACCTCTGATCTAATTGATCTTAGAAAATGGTCAGAGCACCCTCTGGGTCTCAAGGCCTTGAATAAAACCAAGGTGACTTCATCTACATAATGTTGATAAGTGCATATTCTATGGAACGTATGAACTGTGACTTAATGAGTTCGTTAAATGTGTTTTGGGTGATAACTGTTCTTATGTAAAAGGGCGTGTCTATCGGCCTCTTTGAAGAAGACCTTAGTGGCCTGCTGTTTTGAGTTAACCTTTATGCCATTATGGAAGAACACTCTTGTGTCCAGAAATTTGACCTCCTGTAACTGTAAGTTTTGGTTTTGTTTTATTTTCGGGTGGTGGGAGTTCAAAACTTTTAAAAATTCATAGAATGTTTCTCAAGAGCAACTCCATAGGCCAGAGATATCATCCAGGTAGCATAAATATAATAGGATAGATTTTTGCATTTTTGAAACACCGTCTCCTCCAGAATAAATATCTGTGTAAAAGGGGGAGTAATTTCTACCCATAGCGCAGCCACAAATTTGAAAATAAAATGTGTTATTGAATTGGTAGTCATTCCTGGTTAGTGTAATCTCCAGTAGTTGCAGAATAACATTATCCGGACACGGGGGTCCGGCTTTAGGGGATCTCACTTCCCCTCCTCGCAGAATTAAGTGCTGGAAAGAATACAAACAAAGTGTTTACAAACTACATGAAGAGGATTCAGGGGGACCCTGTACATCACTGCAACCCTTTGTACTAAATCTGTAAAGATCAATATCACACAAAAGGTTCCGTGAACTTTATTGATACAGGAATTGTAGGATGTTTACCAACAATATTAATATTAAATCAAAGGAGGACTTTTCATGTTAGGGAGTCTGATTCATATAATTTCTCTTTCTCTGTTGGTGGGACCACAACAGATTAGTTTCCAGAATTGTGATCTTTAATATATGCGTAAACCAAGTAGGAAATATGTGATAAAAGAGGTATACAACTTTGAGTATGAATATTGTAGAGATATCGTTTAAGTCTTATTTCCAATGTATGTTTGGTTTATCCAGTGTATTGTTTATTGCAGTGTATGCAGGTGATCATAAAGACAAAAATGTTTGTTAAATATTTGGGGAATATTTAACTCTCAGACCTGGTCCAAAGGACAGTGGGTTGCAGCAAATACTTGTCGGGTCTGTTTGGAGCAGTGTCAGGAGCCTATCAATGGGTGGATCAAACTAATCCTCAGTGATTTTGTTTATTCTATTAAATTATACTAAGTAAAAATTGCATAAGGGAGGATGTATTTCCTGGGCCATGGTAAAGTTAGGTTTCATGAGTGAGTTGATTCTTATTTTGGTCTTCTGACTGAATGTGGAATTTGAAAACACATTGCAATATTTGGAACAACCTTCTCACATATTGATGTGGGAAGGTTGTTCCAAATATTGTAATGTGTTTTTATTTATGTCACAAAGGAATGTCCTGGAATATCCCCATTTTCTGAGTGACCTAAAGAGGATCTGGACTACCTCCTGAAAGTGTTGATGGTAAGAACATGTACTATGAATTCAGATTAGTTTTGAATTCACCAATGTTATGTTTTGTTATGATGATAATGTGTATGAGCCGTATGGACAAAGTGATCAAACGTATGCTTACCATGGGATACCAATGATGTCATCCAAGTTCCTGAGGAATAAGTGGAACACCTGATGGGCTTAGCGAAGAATGTATGCTCCCAGTTTGCCATGTAGATGTTAGCGTAGGCAGACTTCTTACCCATTGCAGTTTTATGAATGTGGAATATTTGCAAAAGATTTGCCATCATGATGTCCTGTTCAGTTTGTTTTGGTGCCAGAGCTTGTTCACCAATCTTTGTAGGAGCCCGCAGCACCTCTGTCTGCTTCATCAGCGGTCCCAGAGCTGGAGGGGGAGAAGAGGAGACATTAGTTTGAGAAGGTAAGGGACCAGAGACAAAGTCTAGACCTGCTACTACTACATTACTATAAATTACAGTTGGGAGTTTGGTGACTGTGACCTTGGCCTGGTTTTTGATGTTGAGTCACTTTTTCATCTCTACTTCAGGAGATTCTGACCAAGGCAAAGCAGAGGGGTCCCCAGAATTCTGTAAGGGGGTCCCCCTGTGTTCTGTACTGCGGTTATCTGGAGTTGCTAATTTGTGTTGTTGCTGAAGGGAGTTCAGGTGAGGCTGTGTTCGTTCTCTCAGTCTGAGGTCAAGCTAATGTAGGTTCCATCAGTTCCTGTGATTTAATTATAACAGGCTGCTATTGTCATAGTCTAGGGTTTGTGATTGTAATTTATAGGGTATATTTTCAAGTAAAACTGTCGCAGTAGTGGGTGGGCAATATACCTGAGCAGTCACTGTAGTAATATTTGTTTTGGACTGTTTCTGTGCCATGGGTTTTATTAATATTGTGATTCTCATCTAGGAACATGTTCCTGTGGCTTGGTCTCTGTTTCAGAATCACCTGGTGAAACTGAGTTGTGGATGGCTGGAGCAGTGAGGATAGCTTGACCTGTCTGGCCTGTTCTGGAATAGGAAGAAATGGAAAATTCCGCACAGAGGGCTCCACACTCTTTGAGGCTATATATGGTTGGTTTTGGAGCACCATGGTTTTCAGGGTGTCTTTGGAACTCCCGGTGAGTCAACATCCATATCTAGTCATAGCCCATTTTCAGGTTTTGCTAAAGGCTGTAGGCTGAAAGACTGCTGCCTGTGCTAGGAGAGATGCTAACAGGGTGTCATAATGGTCTGCCAGGATTGTCAGGTTGTAGTCCAGACATTGAGCTTCCTTCTTCATACTTCTTCATACACTGGAAATATATTTTGCTGCCTAGCTTTAGCCATCCATTCCGAGTGGTGAATTGCTTGTAACATCTTAATATATACTTTGGTTAAATCTAGATCCTGGACGCCATCTGGAGCAGCCGAGTCAGTCTCCCTGGGGGCTAAACTAAGTGGAGTCTGTAAAGCAGTACCACACTCACCCTGACTGTTTGCTGGATCCAGCACCTCGAATCTGTTATTCAAAGGTAAGGACATGGTAGTTTTGCTGCTAAAGATCCCTAATAAAAAGCAGATATTTGTTAGACAGTTGATGATTTAAAAACTTGTAGCTACTACAAAGATTTGGGGCGATCACAATAGAGGTGCAACAGAAAAGCAACTGACACAAATTGGGTGGGGGGTAGTGTGATTATTTTGAAACAACTTTTGAAATTTGTGTAAAGATATTTAGCAACCACATACAACCAAATCTTTTGTGGCTTAAATATGTAAACAGGAGTGTGAAAAAGTGTTTGCCCCTTCCTGATTTCTTTTTTTTTTTTTGGGCATGTTTGTGACACTTAAATGTTTCATATCATGAAACAAATTAAAATATTAGTCAAAGACAACACAAGTAAACACAGAATGCAGTTTTTATATTAAGGTTTGTAATATTTAGGGAGAAAAAAAATCCAAAACTACGTGGCCATGTGTGAAAAATTGATTCTGGTCATCTGTCCATGACCTCAAGCTGAATCAAACTTGGGTTCTACAGCAGGACAATAATCCAAAATACACCAGCAAGTCCACCTCTGAATGGCTAAAGAAAAACAAAATGAAGACTTTGGAGTGGCCTAGTCAAAGTCCTGACCTGGATCTTATTGACACACTGGCATGACCTTAAAAAGGCGGTTCATGCTTGAAAACCCTCCAATGTGGCTGAATTACAACATATCTGCAAAGATGAGTGGGCCAGAATTCCTCCACAGCGCTGTAAACGACTCACTGCAAGTTATGGCAAATGCTTGATTGCAGTTGTTGCTGCTAAGGGTGATTATTAAGTTATTAAGTTTAGGGCGAAATCACTTTTTCACACAGGGCCATGTAGGTTTGTTTTCTCCCTTAATAATAAAAACCTTCATTTAAAAACTGCATTTTGTGTTTACTTGCATTGTCTTTGACTAATATTTTAATTTGTTTGATGATCTGAAACATTTAAGTGTGACAAACATGTAAAAAAATAAGAAATCAGAAAGAGGGCAAGCACTTTTACATCCCACTGTATTGCGGCAAAACAGTGTGACAATTTGCGACTGATTTGCAGTCGGTTTGTGGATGTTTGGTGAAAAAAATAAACTAAAATCTCCCATCGTAAATCAGTCACGTTTTGTGTGCTTTTTGTTCTGAAAGCATTCGCTTTTTATTCATGCATTATTAATGCGAACAAAATGTGAATATAGATATGGACATACAATATGGCAGATGACAGCAAGTCTCAAACTTTTCTTAAGCTTTCCACATGGAACATTTCAACTTGTCACTTTTCCTTGCGAATGAAAACCAAATGATTTGTGAGCAAAACGACAACTCTACGACCTTCTCATGACATGTGCAGACTGTTTGAGAAGAGTTTGAGACTACTCTGCATCAGAGCCTTGTTTTGCAACATTCGCAGGAATTTCAAATCTGTTTGAATTGTTTTGTGATGAATTTACAAATCAGGTGTCTAAAATGTGATGCTGTGAATGGCGCAAGACAAATTTGTGAACATTTTGGGAATGAAAAAGGTCAGCCGTGAATTGCCAGCCATGTGAGTTGCTTTTCTATTTCACCTGTAGTGTGATCACCCCTCGGTAAGCTTGTATAGGTCCATCAATTAATCAAGAAAATAAATAATTGAAATGTGTCTAAAAAAAATTATTATAGTATTAACCCCAGTGGAGCTAACTGGGTTATCAAAGGCCAGCCATGTCTCTTTCTGTCTGTGGTCAGAGGAATGTGAAGAAACATTGTTGTTGTTCATAAAGAGTAGGGCATTGGGGTGCCGTCCTGGCGTGCAGTAAAAAACAATGATGCTGTATTATTAAAAATAAATGTTTTTAGTGCCAGGATTCAAAAATATCCTTGGAGGTCAGCAGCAGATAAAAAGTAAAGAGTCATTAAAGTGGGAATCCATACAACAGAGGAGTAAGTTGAGCTGAAATGAGTTGAGCTTAGTGTAAGGGCTTGGATTGGCTGGGCGGAGCTGTGTAAAATCTTGAGGGTTTTATACTGAGTTAATCTTCTGTATGCACGGTATGTTATTTCCTATAGGAACACTATACATATTCCTAACACTTACTCATTTGCAGGTCCAGGCCCGGTTGAGGCATGTTTGTGTATGTAACCACCAATAAAACAATAAAAAAAAGATTTAAAAAAATAACAATAATAATAATAATGGAAAAAAAGAAGAAAACCTGCACATTATTTTATATAGCTTAAAAAGAATATTTTCATTGTTTCAGAATAGAAACCTTAGCTTGTGTGTGTGTGTGTGTGTGTGTGTGTGTGTGTGTGTGTGTGTGTGTGTGTGTGTGTGTGTGTGTGTGTGTGTGTTCTGTGAAGAGTGTGTGAGGTAGAACCCAGAGGCGGTGTGCCCAGGGTTAGATACAGAGCATCCTGTCCAAAAGGAGAAACTCAGCAGTTTTAAGCAGTTCGTTCAAATCAGCACAACTGAGCAAGATACGTTTCCATGGTTTTACATGTCAGGCAGAAAAAAAGAGAAAAATTAAGAAAGAAAGAAAGAAAGAGAGAAAGAAAGAAACAAGTTTCATCTATGACATTTAAATAGATCCTGAAATGCAAGTGTGAAAACATTTAAAGTGTTATTTCTTTATTTAAATTTAAAACCCAATTATTTCATCTGAAGATTAAATAATTTTACTTGTCATTATTTTGACTGTGCAATAAAACTTATTACTATATATTATTAACTTATGTTGTTGTCTCATTCACTCACTCACTGATTTACTGAACCGCTTCTTCCTGTTGGGTCATGGGGAGGCTGGAGCCTATCCCTGCCAACACTGGGCGAAGAAGGGGTACACCCTGAACAGCTCGCCAGGTCAGCACATGGCAACAAATGCACAAGCACTCACATTTGGGGGTAAGTTGGAACAGCCAGGTAGCCCAGTGCGCATGTCCTTGAAATGTGGTTGGAACCCGGAGTACCCAGAGGAAACCCACGACATCACAGGGACTAATAACGACACAGCACTAATTGACACAAATTTTCTTAAATGATGATTCCTTCACTGATAACCTCAATGATGTTATTTAGACTATTTTCTTCAAACGACCCCTAAAAGTGAAAAATAATGAGACTGCAGCATTTTAATGTTTTCTTTTCCTTTTCTGGTACAGGGTTTGAATAATAAAATGGGCACGTAGAATCATTTTAGGATGTGCGGCGGTACTTGCAAGCATGATGTAAGGTTTTAAAAGATTTTTAAGCAAACCGTGAAAGCCTCCAAAAAGCTTATATTTGGTCAGTTTTACATCAATAATACTTATATGCTAAACTTTTTAAAAACCGATTACCAGTCTAAACCCCTGCAAAATGAAATGTGCTCATTCCTGAGCCTGACAACTATGAACAAACATAAAAAGAGTATTAAAAAGCACCGCTGCAGCCTATCCTTTGATGCAGAGTCCACGGTATAACAGGTAAACTAGGAAGGATAGCATTTAAGCCCCTCTTTAAGCTTGTTAATCCCTCCCTGCTACAGGCAAAAACTGCTTGGTGAGATCCCTGTCAATCGTCTGCTCCTCTGGATTTACATGCCTTCGCCCGACTGCTCACAGCCTCCTGTTTCAGCAGATGAGGGCAAACTTTTTACATGCTGCAGCCAATCCATGCTGTTTTAGTTGTATTTGCTTCTTTTTGTTTAGTTTTTTTGTGCATGTGGTGAGAGAGTATAAGGGTGTGTGTGTGTGTGTGTGTGTGTGTGTGTGTGTGTGTGTGTGTGTGTTATTTACAACTAAACACAACTTGCTCATGGAAATTGACTCCTCAGTTTCTGTCTACATTCCAGGTGCTGAGGGGGGAACCGGGAAGTTCGCTGCCTGTTGTATGATAAGCTGGCAGAATCCATCAGCCTCCACAAGCAGATAGTGTTCTGCATTTCTGTCATGCTTTCATCATCAGCTGAGGTGAAATGAAAACCAGAACTGAGTCAAAGAGGTCCATTTAGGAGGATTAACCGATGCCAGCTTTAATTTCAGAGACCATTGGTGTGTCCAGGGAAGGTTTGCACGGCTTTGCTGGTTGCTGGTTGGCAGCGTGATCACCCATGAGTACTGCAGGGACTCTATTGATCCCTGAGCCTCTGATTCATTTCACAAAATACAGAGCAAAACAGTGTTAGAGCAATCGTGTGGCTCCTGGTCAAGCTAGCTTAGAGCTGTACACCATTATTTAATGTTGTCTCTCTTACCCAAAACCCAAACACACCCCCCCCCTCTTTTTTTCCTTTTCAAAAAGAGGAAGACAGGAAGCATGCTGCAGGAAGCAGACGGATTTGTAAGGGAGTCATTAAGGAAGTAGGTGACAGTTCAAATGAGTGGCTTTGAGGCGGTTACAATGCCACGCACAATACCAAAAGAGAAGGTGCCCATCCCACCACACCTCTAATCCACCATGCTACCCCAAGAAGGAACTTAGCCACAATACCATCACAGTAGTGTGATGGATGAAACCTGAATGCAGACCCACACACACAGCTGAGGATTTCTAATCAATTCCACCCAACGTTTGTCCCTTGCCAATTTCTATTCTCCTCATGCAAAACCCTGTGCCTACAGACAAAGAAAGAAAAAGAGAAACTCTTCTTTTTTTTTTTTTTAAAGGAATGTTTAATATTTGTTAGATGCAACTTTGGATCACAACTAATATTGAAAGACGTCAAGTCTTTGAAACTCTCAAACACGCAATAACATAAAGATAATTAAACCCTTATTTTTAATATCACTGGGTATTATTATTAGAAATAGCATTTCAAATGACATGTCACAAGGGAGCAAATATCATTTACAAATCACTAATGACTTGCAAACACTCCTCTAGCCTCCGGTGCAGTGTGCTGTCGTACGCACAGTATGGGTGCGAAGCACTGAAATAAGAACCAGTATGAGGCATTTCAGTGCTCCGGCTTTAAAGCTCCGAGCTTGGTAACCCCCCATCCCTTCGACCCCCGTCTTAATTCTCAAAAACCAATCACTCAAATGCTTCTCATTATTATGCGTCACACAGAAGAAGCTCGTTGGTCCTCTAATGGCTTTGTGCTGCTGTTTGTTCTGAATATGCAAATGAGCGCCTAAAATATGTACATATCCCGCACTGAGATGGATGAGGTTCTGGTATTAATTATTCAGAAGGCATTATCATTATTAGACTTTGCATCTTCTATTAGGGCAAATCTAAAAAGAAAAAAAATAATAATAAATAAATAAATAAATAAATAAAATAAAACCCTCACCTCATGCCGGACTGCTTATAATGAGTCATCAATAAAACATTTTCATAATGTCAGGAAGACACAAGTGCGCCTGCTTGATCTAATTCTACATCGACTCTCATGGTCATTAGTTCAGTACAGCAGCAACACCATTCTGTGAAACATACTGAGGAGGAAAAGGAGGCCTTGTTTTATATGACCTGACTGAGCATGCATCACAAAAACATTTAATAAATCTGAGTAACGTCAGGTAAAGCTCGACGTGTCTGTCATGCATAGCTCATCTGGAATTATGGCTGATTATAATGCAAATCAAAAGTCACGGATTTTCTCTTCTTCCTATTCCTACACTATACATGCATAAGCCTGAAGTCATACATATATATATATATATATACACACCATATAAGCTGTGCATGTAAAGAATTTCTCTTCAGACCAGGCATGATTAAATTCTCACACCATAAGACAGGTTCAGAACATCTCCAACTCGATCAGATAAATTTGGTGTAACCAGAAACTGCTCAGCACGAGCCAGAAAGCAGGCAGGGCGTCTTTACTGGTGCTGAGACGTAATGCAAATTGTAACTAGTTAAGCACAGCAAAATAATGTGATGCCATGGTCTGATCCACAGTGGTATTATAGTGTTAGCATGTGCAAATAATTACATTTTCCTCCTGATACAATTACATTATTTGTTCTGCTTGTATTATACACCAATAAAAGCAAACATGATATTAGAATTCATGACACTTTTCTCATTGCATTATCAATATGTGGAAATAATTGTCTGCTGAGAGATTAAATTACATTATTGTGTATCTTTTTCATGCCTAATAAATAATGATGGATGGCTTTTATTTTCATCACCACCTGCAACCATTTTGTCTTCTTCCCTGAATGTTAAAAATGAAAAAAAAAAATGAAAAAAAAAAGTAAGAAGTAGATAAAGGAAGGATTCCAAGATAGGCGTTGTCTGTGGAATAGAGACGGAAAGAGGAAAAAGCCGAGGGAGTTAGACTGTCAAAGATTCAGCAACTCTTCAGGTTTCATGTTTGTTCCTGTTTGGATGAACGCAGCCTTGTGCCTCTGAGGAGTGACAAATTGAATTTCCATGACATCTGTATTTATTTATTAGATTAGTCACAGACACAAATCACAGCTCTATTATTATTACAGTTTGTTGTAGCAGGTTACAAATATGCCTTGAAGCCTAAGATTTTCGATTCCTCGCTAGTCTTCCAAACATCCTTTATTTACCTTTTCTAAGTAACTCGCTTGGCTTTTAAATTACTTATGCGAGATAAATGTATCGACGGCACCCGGAGGTCTTCGGAGGCCCACTTTGTGCCTGCGTACTGTATAAATAATAGCATTGACGCTCTGCTGAGTGACAGAGAGATCTATCAGACAGTGGCCACTAGCCATCGCCCCGTCACTCGCTAACCCGCTAGATTAGTGCCTACACAGTGGCATTTGCTTCTCCTACATTTCCAATAGATTTTTTCTCTCTCTCTCCCTCCACCGGCTCAGTTTTAATCAGTGCATTTGCACATTAAGATAAGAGAATTGATGAGTTACCAGTCTTCAGTCTGCTAGAAGCTTGATGTTTAATTGGCTTCTCTTCCCCCTCCACTTTTCTGCCAACCTCCCACGCACCTTAATAGTCAATAACATTCCCTTCAAACTCCTACTGCGTTTGATGCAATTGTTGGCATGCTGTTATGAGAGATAAAACAACATAAGAACATTTATAGTCCAAGTTAATTGGCATCAGAGAGTGAGGGGAAAAAACAGATTAGTTTTATAACTTCATAACTTCTAAAGTCATGGCTTGTGCACAGCTAGGCATTAGACCATTGTAAGATTTACATTTTAATGAAATATTTGAATAAGTGCTTGAAATTCACTCTAGCAGGTCTCCAGCTCCTAAAACCAACAGATCGTGTTTGTGTTTTTTGAATGGCAGTGTCGAGGAAATTAACATGCCAGTCATACAGATTAAAGGAGCATCAGTGTAAAGTCAGACGCTGCTTCAATCAAAGGTTAAACTCAGGTAAACAGCGGTCATGACATCTTTTAATGACTTTTCCTTCCTGGTTGCTTTTTTTTTCTATTACTGACGAAACATTTCAAATCCAGGCTGAACTGAGAGAAGGACATCGAGCAACACGGAGATCCTTTAAGACTGCTGCTCTGTGTGAAATTAATGACGCAGAGCTTGACGTGAATGAACAGAAACATGCTTTAACTGATTTAAAGGAACATCTGGCACGTTTAAATGGTAAACTGATGGAAAAAAAACACTCTATTTGACTGACGGATGCAACACACTGACCCAGATAGGGCTCGAGTTTTGATGAGAATGGAAATGAATGAAACATCCTGGTTATATCTGTTAATATGTGGTGACATTAAGCAGACAGACTTGCAATTATTCATGTCTGTTGCATCACTTGAATTATTCAAATAAGCTTCTTTGAATATGAAATTAACCCGGATGGTTTAAAGTGTTCTTAAAAACACCTCCTAATGCATCTGCTGTGCATCTGTGTGTAATCGTTTAAACCTCAGGTGTGTCATGTGCTTGTGTACAAAGTCACAGTAAGGGCGTGATCACACTAGAGGTGTGATAGAAAAGCCACTGTGCAAATAGATTTTTTTGTGACTCCACAATATTTTAGGGCTTAAATACGTATAGATTGCGCACAAAAATTTTTGCACCTGATTTTTGGGTAATTAGCGATCGATTTGCAGATGTTTGTCGATAAAAAGCAAATCTCCCATCATAAATCAGTCGCATTTTGCTCTCTTTTTGTTCTTACACCATTTTCTTTTTATTCGCGCATTATTAATGCAAACAAATATGCGAATAAAATGCGAATTATGACAAAATACACGGAGTACACTTTCCTTGCGAAAGAAAAAGTTTGAGACTACTCTGCATCAGTCTGGTTTTGCGACATTCACAAAAATTTCAAAAAAATGTTAAAATTTTTTGCAAAAGTTCACGAACCAGGCAACCAAAATGTGATGACAAATTTGAGAATAAAAAGCCGTGAATTGCTATTCATATAAGTTACTTTTCAATGGCACCTCTAGTTTGATCTCCCACTTAGCAAAAAACAGTGTTTTGCTTAACAGTGGGTAAAAACAAAATTCATGTCCAGACGGGTCGCCACAGTGGTGTAGTGGCTAGCACGTCCGCTTCAGCACGACGGTCCTTGGTTCGAGTTTCAGGCTCGGCGAAGGCGTTTCTGTCTAAAGTTGTGCATGTTCTTGTATGGGTTTCCTCTGGGTACTCTGGCTTTCTCCCACAGTGCTAAAACATGCACATAGGGCTCCAAATTGCCCCTAGGTGTGAGTATGAATGATTGTGTGTATGCTGCCCTTGGAATGGATGTTCAGGATGTACCCCACCATCACCCAGTGTTGGCTAAGATAGGCTCCAGCCTCCCCGCAACTCAAGAGGATAAATTACCAAATAAATGAAGTCCAGTAAGCACTGTGTCAGCTCCCCTAAATACAGTCCTTCATTCATTCCTTCACGCTTTTAAACAATCTCAGTGGTATTTGCAGAGGTGGATGTTTCTGTAATATTTGCCCGTGTACATGGAGCCGCGTCCCTGTGGGGGTTGAAGAGCACTGACAGGCAATCTTTTCAACAGCAGGTGCTAATTGAAACAAAACAAGGTCTGATTAGTGCAGCGTCTGGCAACCAATGAGCCAAACAGCGCTCGCTACACAAAATAAATAAAAAAAAAAGCCTTCAAACATAAGAGGCCCTGAAATAAAGTGGTCATCATTTAATTAACAGAATGTGTTTTAATTACTGGCTAATCCAAGCAGCAGTGTGTGTCAAATTAACTGATGTGCTAAGTGCCTGTTTGCAATATCAGAAAACAGACAAATAATTGGAATCTAATTGCAACCAGGTCTATTGCATGCCAGCGCCCGCAGCAGGCCATCTTAATAAACAAAATCTTTTTTTTTTTTTTTTTTTTTTTTGGTAATCTATTCTGAACCCTTGAATAACAAACGCTGCTGCCTTTGCTAATTGCCATGCTTCAGTGTTGGGGATTTGCCAGCTCAGACTATTAAAGAGAGGCTCTTGTGTGGATTGCTGTTACATTGCATTGCTTTAATTAAAATGAAATGAGAAGGAGAAATAGAGTTTTGTTACTGCAACTCAATACATGTAAATAAGATAATACACTAATTTCACCCCGAATGCACTGCACTGAAGGTGGGGGCCGCGATCAACGACGAACAAGCAGCATGAGGTGCAGGGGGTATTCACTGATTACGTTGCAGCCTTCAAAAAGTTTAAAAAAGGTGAAATGATGTTTTTGTTCTATCTGTCTGAAATGAGGTTCTGCTGAACGGAAATATTCTCCCATTTGTATGTCTCTTATTTCTTACCTTGTTCTGTATTAATTTTAAAAGTCTGCTTCCACTGAAAGACACCAGCAGACAGACTGTTATTTATTTAACACTTGTATTTGCATGAAATATTTTCATAAAAATTATCTTTATTAATAGCCTGCATCTACTGTATTTGTCCAGCTGTGACTGTATTTGTCCAGCTTAACTTTATCTGGGTATTTTCAATCTCCTGGAGAACTGGAGACACTTAGACATGATGCCTAAAACTAAAATCATTACATACAGTGTATTATAAAAAAAAAAGCGGGGAGGCTGGCCATCTCAGCCGACTCTGGGTGAGGGCGGGGTTCACCCTGGACAGCTGGCCAGGCCATTGCAATGTATATACAAATACAGATAGGTAGGTAGATAGGTATTTGTTTTAAAGCAGAAGGGACAATGTACAGAAGGTTATCAGATAATATAATGTAAACTTTTTATAAATATAAAGCCAGATTACATTTTGGAAGAACGAAGGTTCAGAAAGAAGGTCCTGGGTTTAAGTCCCAAGTTCACCGATATTGTTTCTGTGTGGAGTTTGTTCTCCATGTGCTTGAATGGGTTTTCTTCAGGTACTTCGGTTTCCTCCTACAGTCCCAAGATGTGCACAGTAGGCTAATTAGGTGTTCCAGATTGCCCCTAGGTGTGAGTGAGAGAGTGTATGGCTGTATCTGTGTTGGCCCTGCAGTGGTCTGGAGAGCTGTTTCATTTACAACAGGTTTCCTCTGGGTTTCCTGCTCTGGTTTCCTCCCACAGTCCAAAAACATGCACATTAGGCTGTTCCACATTGCCCTTATGTGTGAGTGTGATTGGTTGTGTGTATGCGTTGTGGCCCTGCGACGGTCTGGTGTGTGGTTCAGGGTGTACCCCATCTTCGGCCAAAGTCGGCTGCGATGGGTGCCAGCCTCCCTGCAACCCTCATTAGGAATAAGCGGCTTAGAAAATGAATGAATGAATGAATGAATGAATGAATGTATACTCTCTTAAGACCCCGCTGTCCTCATATGGGGATATCATATTTCCGTCAAATTGTGTCTACCTCTATTTTGTTCTATTTTATTTTTATTTTTAAGTACACTGACCTCTTTATCGTGAGCTTGTTTGTTCTGCATGCTATTTCTGCTCTTTTATTGCTGCAACATTTGAATTTCCCCTTTTGGGACCAATAAAGGATTATCTGATCTGATCTGATCTGATCTTCCCTTATCTTAAGTTATATTGTGTCTATGTCCTAAGATCCTCATACGAGGACTATTGGGTATTACACTTTTTCAGAGATGTCTCCTGCTTAAAGACATTAATTAGGTTTAGTAGTGATCTGGTGATTAGAAACAGAAGAGATGTGGAGAAAAAACAAGACACACAGCACTTGGGTTTAGGTTTTCAGAGGTTATTTAGCATGCGATACACTTTCTGGTGGATGATTTTATAAAGACCACTCTGATCCCAGGCTTTCATGAATTTTATGGGTTGATTTTTATTACTGAAGTCATTACCTGTTATTAAGATTTAAAGTATTTCTAACACTTTTGCCTTTGACGGTCTATTCACTGTACGCAGGTAATTAAACAGAAATAAAACTTCATGCAGTGATTTAATAATTGTTAATAACATCCTGATGTGTAAACTGAGTCCAGTCCATATAGTGTGTTTACTACTTTTAATTGCAGTGTGTTAGTGTGTGTATGTGTACAAGTGTTTGTCGGAGTGAGCTTCTTTGGAAGGTCATATTTAGCATAAAGTTACAGCCAATATTTAAAACCTGTAATACTATAGATGTTAAAATATGATTAATCACAAAATAAAAGGGGTAGAAAAAAAAATAACCAATTGCTTCAGGAGATGGAAATTCCCAAATAAATACCCAAATATGTCATGTGATCTTTATGGAAAGTGGAGGCGAATTTAGAATATTTGTTTTAGTAGAAATATCCAGTAACAATTGGTTTTAAAACAGAAATTAAAAAAAAAAATAAACAAAAAATTAAGAAGAGGATAAAGAAAAACAGAACAAATCCAGTTTTGGCCAGAATTCTGATTAGTAATTTATAAATCATTATAATTCTACGTACAACTGTCGGATGGTAACTAATAATATATTTATAGCATATTACATTCATTTAAAAATTACATTATAAGCATATATATATATATGTGTGTGTGTGTGTGTGTGTGTGTGTGTGTGTGTGTGTGTGTGTGTGTGTGTATATATATATA
>JAOUQZ010000016.1:6763345-6773804 GCA_028564935.1 Neosilurus hyrtlii | reverse complement strand
TATTATGCTATAACCAGTGTCAGTATTCATTTTATTGCCATGTGGTGGAACAAACACGTCCATTATTATAAATCACTCATCAGATTCATTAAGGGCTGTAAAATTATGTGCACAAAAACAGAAAAAATATCTTTCTATCACACAAACGCACACACACACACACACACACACACACACACACACACACACACACACACACATCAAACTCCAAGCTTCCTGTCCGTCACTATGTTTGTGTGCTTGTCATTTTTATTTTACTGTCTAATCCAGGTTTCTCTGGAATTTACTCTCCCATGTAGATGACACTAGTTAGTAAATATCTGCATGATGCACATGTATTATCTGTAAAGTCTGTGCAGTGCACCACAGTGTGACATTATAATGCATCAGATGATAACAGTTTAATAGCAATACATTTATTTATAGCATATTAGAAATGATTCAAATTTTAAAATTTTATTTAGAATGAGAAATGGTGGAGTGGTTAGCATGTCTGCCTCACAGCAGGAAGGTCCTGGGTTCAAGTCCCAGGTTGGTTCGGGCATTTCTGTGTGGAGTTTACATGTTCTCTCCAAGCTTGTGTGGGTTTCCTCCAGGTACTTCGGATTCCTCTCAAAGTCCAAAGAGATGCACATAATTACATATAATATAATAGCTATACATATAATAATATTAGAGCTGATTAGCTGTTTCAAATTGCCCTTAGGTGTGAGTGTGAGTGTAAATGGTTGTGTGAGTGGCCCTGCAGTAGTTTGGTGAGCTGTTTAGGGTGTACCCTGCCTTTGCCCAGTGTCGGCTGAGATAAGCTTCAGCCTCCCCGCCACCCTAGAAAGAGAATCAAGCGGTTCAGCAAACAACTGAGTGAGAAATTAGAAAAAATCTTATCAGAGCAATTCAGAACAATGGGAACAAATCAGAGGAGAGTTGTTATGATTTATGAATCTGGGCTACTGATGAAACTTTTTTCCTTTTAATTATTATTATCAGTTTATTTTTGCTATTTAGCAGAATTCAGTGTTTAAAATAATGTTTGTGGAAAGCATGTAGAGAGTGTACTTAATGATCACATTACTGTGATTTCACACACTGTATCATGTTGCAGATTGTACTTTAGAAAGGTTCCGTTTAAACCTAAAGTTCAGGAGTCGGTACGTTATTCATTCTGGTCGGAACTTCCTGTATCTTAAACCACATGATGTCACTCACTCAGATCTTAAGCTGCATTAGTATCAGTTTTCTTTTAACATACAGTACCTTACACTGACTTCCCAAAGATTACATGTGCATCATAATAGAGTGGAGTATTCGGAGTTGATGCATGTTCAGTCCTGCGAGATGATCCTACAGAGATAGAAACAATGAACTATCAGCAGGAAAAAGAGCTTCGATGCTTTTTATATTGTTTTCTTTAAATCTTTGCCTTTGAGTGGCTTTAATTGATAATACACTGGGCGTCATTTCCGTCTCGGAGCAATAAGATAAGCACGAAACAATTTACGTCACCTGAAGCTTTTTAACCAATCAATGCGGCTGTTTGTAATTGCTTGTTTCACAAGATTAAAAGTGCTTAATCCTGATCTCTGGCTGCTGTTTAGTGGCTAACACGACCCTGCTCTTTCCGTCATAAAAAGTGACTCGTCTTCATCATCAGCATTTATCTCCATCAAGAAATCCATACCGCTAATATTTTGGGAATTTTAATGCCGTCAGGATTTATAGCCGTTCAAATGCAGTTATCTAAATTGCCAGTGGGAGGGACGGTTTAACTGTCTCTTTAATTACAGGAGAATTTAATGCTGCTGATGCTGGAGATTGTACGATACACACTCTTATCCACACACACACACACACACGTATGCATGCTGTAAAACTGCGCTTCATTTCATTCCTTGATTCTTCTTCCACCAAGTATTCCTCATAAGTGCCGAGTGCATGGAAATGACGATTTTGAGAAACAGCCGTGAACAACCAGCGTTTTCTTTTTTATTGCATTTTTATTGAACGCTCCAGTCAGTCACTGAGACTGGATATAACATGGTAGTCTGCATAAAACATGAGAGTGAAGGAGGGATTACAGACTGATGAAACAGGTTGATGAGAAAATCTGTTCTCTAAAAAAAAAAAAAGAAAAAAAAAAAGGAAACAAAAGAGAAAGAAGATAATGAAAGTTTTTAGCCTTGATGTCGGATCGCTCTTGGGTTTTTCCTTCACTGTACCTTTAATCATGTGAACGGGACCAGCGTGTGCAGCATCACACCACTAATATTATAATAAATACCACTAATATTATAGAACATGGGGCAGGATTAGGAGTGTGTGTGTGTGTGTGTGTGTGTGTGTGTGTGGGGAGTGATCTAAAATAATATTTTTAAGCATGCACTCAGGAGGTTGAGAGACTTTAGTATTTTTGAAATTGTCTGTGCTTAGCTTTAAGTCATTCAAAAAATTAGAAAAATCATAAGAGTGAAAAAAATATAAATCATTAAAAAAATTCTTGGCACTGTATGTTTATTTTTCCTTGTTTTATATAAATTATATGATACGCCCCAATATATAACTAGGTACTTCAACATCGCTTTGTTATATATTTTTTTAATTTGAGGCAAAACACCTGTCTGCTCTGAGCCCGAATCTGGGCCAGACCACCGGGGGGAGGCCGACGCTGAACCACTAAACACAGACGCATAAAAAAAAAGTCTTTAAACACACATACACACAGTCTAGATCAGGGGTCACCAACCTTTTGAAACTGAGAGCTACTTCATGGGTACTGAGTCATACGAAGGGCTACCCGTTTGATCGGCTTTCCTGAAATTACACATGTGCTCAGTTTTCCTTTAGTTATACATTATCAATAATGATTAATGATACTCATCTATGTGAAGACACTGATCACGGTAATGATTTCTCACAATAATTGACAACAATAAAAATCAAAAATTAATTTTAGACGCAGCTCACTAGTGAGTTGTGCTATTTTAAAAACAGGCCTGTGGGCGACTTATGTGGTCCTTGGGGGCGACCTGGTGCCCGTGGGCACTGTGTTTGTGACCCCTGGTCTAGATCAATGTTAACAGCCACGTCTGCTTTCTCTCTTACAATTTAAAAAAATAAAAAAATGGGTAATTCCCTTCAACCCGCCTCCCACCTCATGTCCTTCTGGGTAATAAAGAGTGAACTCGCAGCACTTTGCCATTCCAATACATACAGCAGTTTATCATTGCTTTGTTTCTTTTTTAATAGTCAGTACAAAGCAGTTCGAATGATAAAGAAAACAGGGCATTACAAACATCTTGTTCTTTTAAAGAAAACGAAAAAAGAAAGCACACAAGGACATAATGTGGTGTATGTACAATCTACGGGAATAAAAGCCCAGACGAGTGAAGCCATCGTGGACAGTATACCATGCCTCCAAAAACGTGAGAGGTTTGTGACTTTTCTTTAGGGAATAAAAGGCCTGAGGTTTGGACTGTTTCTCTTTCCAAAAAAACAAAAACAAACAAATACTCAAAAGAACATGAGACCTTCAAGATAAACAAGTAGGTTTTTTGCATTTTTATATCTTTTTTTTTAAAACTCTCTTAAAATATCATTTGCTACAGTTTAAGACTAAACATGCAGGACATACGACTAAGTGCAACAGAGTGAAATGGTATCTCTCTTTTTTTTTCTTTTTGTTTAATAATTCCCTATAGGTCTGAACTGAGGTATGCGCACTAACAGTTTTCTCATGCTGCTTCACTTTAGTAATGTTGAGCTACACATGCGGAAGATGATCTTATCTACCTGCCTATCATTCTCCCTCTTTACCGCTAAGAGATTTGGATTAGCTCATCATGATGAGCACATTTTTCACACTCTGACTGCTCTCAGCCCATCAACAGCTGCCCAACTCTTGTGGTTTATTGAATCAAATAATTCCATTTTTCTTTCTTTAAATATGGCTGAGTTTATAAAGAAAACAATAACAATAACTGCCATTAAAGTACCTTGTACCCAGCTTATTAGTTGACAGGAGTGTTTGGTTTTAATATAAAAACAAAGTTGATATAAAAAGTAGACAGAAATTAAAACAATCATAAAGCATTTGCAATGTTTAACAACGAAAAAAAAAAAAAAAAAACAAAAAAACAAACAAACCTCCAACTGGATTCACAGAGTCAGTGGCATACAATCTTATCGGAGGATAAACCCTCCCTAAAACAAACAAAAGAAAAAGTGTGGTTCAGTATTGTGTTATTGAAATCCTTGCCCCATCCTGTATTTCAGTTACTGCAATGCACTTACTTCATCCAGACACTGTTTCAAACTAAAACACTCTTTTTAACCACGGCTTGGTGCAGAAAGAACAGTGCTATGATACACTCATATATTTATGAAAACAAAAGCTTCACACTCTTCTTCCTTTTCCCTCTTTTGCACTGAATGGGGAGGATATTTGGCCTTGTTTTACTATTGCATGGAACATTGAACATATTTTTTTTTAAAAATTCGTCATTCATCTTTGGTAGTCACAGGTAACAGACAAAAAAATAATAATTAAAAAAAATAACAATAATAATAAATTAAAAAGTAGTTGGTCAAACTGGAAATTTTGGTTAAGCCTCTTCTAATTTGCTTCTTTAACATGTTGTTGTTTTGGATGAAACTGCAGGCAAGTGGAAATAAGAGTGGCTGCTTATTGCTGTCCAGCACACAACACCCCCCTTCCACCCCCACGGTGTACCCCTGACAACCCCCCCCTCCCCTCCCCCCGACAATGCACCATGGATATTTTTAATGTGAGCCTGAAATTATCTTCATACTGGTTTCCAAGGTAATGTGGCAGAAAACATGTGGTCATAGTGGGCTGCCCCCGATGCTGTAATGCTTAGTGGTCATGGCGTCTAATGCCAACTGTGGCTTGTAATCCCTTAAACCTTTTTATCTCATGTGTAATTACTAACAACTGCTAATAAGAGAGGGAGTGGGCTGTTCATTGATGTGGGCAAACAAGACATTAAAACAACAGGGAATGCACTTTAAAGTCCTCTAGCCTTAACCCGACAGTCCATAAATTACAGAATAGGGAAGAAAAAAAAAAGTAGGGGAAAAAATTATCTCCGCCACTGCTTCGTTTTATTCTGACATTTAATTTTTTTTCTCCCCCCATTTGCACCAGTGTTTTGATCAGTGATTTGGTTGCAGCTAACACACTGCCATGGAAAGGGGATTTCAGAAGGTATTTCATAAGGACAAGTCGTAACCTGCGTTGATTTCTCTGTCATTCATTCCCTTGTGAAAATTAAACTTCATTGATGCGTGGAGAGAGCCTTCATTACGAGGAGTGCATATGCAGATGGACTCTGTGTGTGTGTGTGTGTGTGTGTGAGAGAGAGAGAGAGAGAGAGATGTGTCAGTGTAATGGTGATCTGAAATGTAGAATAAATGACAGAAAAATACTACATGGTAAGTCTGACATTCTGTTTCCCATTAAATAATGGAAAGGAGAAGAGAAATAAAACATCATGGAAAGAAACTATACACATTCATCATCAAGTGCAGATCGTACAGAATCTCTACAACAATGGGCATGAGGTCTGATCAGGTACAGAAAACAACATCAAATGATATCGCAAATAAGAGCTTCGGACAATCGGTGAGGGGTGGCGACACACGACCGTGGATTATTTGCCGTCAGACTGAGTTTGGAGGCAACGCTAAGGTTGGAAGCGACTCAAGGCAGTGTCACTGAACTGAAATCACAAGCACCCGCGCCCACATGCTCCGCATCAACGTCCACTCAGGGGCTAATGATTCAAGTGTGCACGTTTCTGTAGTTTGTAAATCAGTGTTGAACTTCGAGGGCAAAGAGGCAGTCTTTCTCTGCGTGTGGTTCATGTCTACTCTGGTCTCAGTGCCACCAGGCCAGGAAATGTGAAGTAGTAGTCCCCCAGTACCAAATGGCTCCTTTTACTGGACGCAAATAGAAATGACGTGCTTGGTCTTGTCTTTAACCCCCCAAAAAAGTAAAAACAACTGAAAAATAGTCCCAAATGGAATAGTTTCTTTCTTACCTCATGTGTATCTCATGATTAATGGCACTAAGAGTAAATTGGAATTTTTTTTTTTTTTTTTTTTAAGTAGCTGTCAACAAAAGGGACTGGGAATCCAGTCGGACTTGCTAGGTTGGGAGTGGTCTCACAGATGATTTCAGTTTAAGTTTGGCCCCTTTGGCGAGGACCTGAGGGAACACAGCCTTACAGCATGTCCTCGTTAACGTGGTCGTCCTCATAATCTCTGTGGTGATCAAAGTCTGGACTGTGATTGGCTGTCACTAAGGAGAGCGGCCCTTCATGCTCCTCTGGGTCCAGTGGTTCTTCTTTAACGCTGATGTGATGCCTGTGCATAGTGGGAACACATAAAAGGCCACATTTATTATTTTAAACCACAAACTTTTCCTTCTTGTCTTTAAATATAAATTATGCAATTATGAAAAAAGAAAACAAGCAGGGAAATGAAACACTAAAAGAGTACAGTGGTGCTCTTGATAACTTCAGGTCCCTTCCTGCTCCTCCACCATCAGGGGAAACGTTGGAGCTTTATTTTCCACGACTGCCAACAACAAGGGTATTCACTCAGAATTGATAAATGAGGGAGATTAACAATGCGTGACGTGGAGAGGAGAGAATTGACTCCAGCGACGGAGAGGCAAAGAGCAAGGGAGAGAATTCAGGGATGAGAGAAAGAGAGGGAGAGAGAGAGAGAGAGAGAGAGAGAGGACCGCCTGTCAGGCTCCCAGTGGCGTTAGATCAGCATGCTGTGTGTTCCTCTTCCCACTCGTTAACATGCCCAACCTGTGAGGCGGGTCCCAAGAGGACGACCTTGCACGAGGTTCCGTCATTAATCAACTTCATGCTGGCAAAAAAGGGGGGAGAAAAAAAAATCCCCAAAAAACAATTCAAGCAGACAGCGACATGCACGCTTTAAATACGCACAAAATTAATGCGCCTCCTTACCACTGTGTCAATAAGGGAGGAAGAAAAGTGCTGGCATGGAAGCAAGCAAGAGAGAGAAAAGGCGGAGGCGGTTTGGGGTTGGCGAGGAGACTCGACACAAACGCCGGGTGATAAGAAACAGGGCCCTTACGAGAATAATAACGCTGTCAGTCGTAAACAAGGAAAAACACGACACCCCCCCACCCCACCCCCCACCCCCCACCCACAGTCTGGGCAAGGGATTCTCCAAAGAGATGAGATCTGCCAAAATTTCATTGTTGAAACACTGCGGGGACAGCGAGCCAGAGCGTGAGTGCTGACTGGTGTGGAGTAGAGGAAGGAAAAAAAAAAAGAGAAGAAATGAAAGAAAGAGGAACATTAAGAACAGCTGTAGGAGAATCTCTAAATTAATCAGTGTTTCGAGCGCACTGTAAACTGTCTTTCTTTGGTACGGCACGCATGCCAAGTGTTAATTAGTGATAAACTGATATTTTTTCTCTCATCTTCTTCCAGACAGTTTGTGTTAAAATTTTTTAAAAACCCTCCTTAAAGACACAAACAGTGTGAGACTCTGTACTGAGAGTCACTACCACACGCTGCTTAAATCACACGACCCTGTGACCACATCTGGATCAGACAGCAGCTTGAAACTCTCGTCGTTATGGCCAGTAGGATTAGACCCAATACTACTACTGCTACTAATGATAATAGAAATAAGGAGAGAACTGTTTCTAGGGGCGTGCAAAGCACTTCCGGCTTGGACTACAAAAGAACAATTATCAACATCAAAATATGCCTCTTATCATACTTTGCATGCCCCTCCACCCCTGTATTTTTGAGCTACTTATTTAATCTGGCACATGTATTCAGAAAGTGCTAAAAGGCAGGCAGCCTTGAGGCTAGCATACACATCCTGTTATTTCTATCCTGCAACGGAGCCATGCCTGCGGCTACGCCCCCAATCATTAGTACTAGCACTTTTCCAGCTCCGTATCTCCATACATTCATTACACCCCCAAAAAAAATTCTTGCTCTGTTTCTGGATATTTTACACAAACACTAGAGCAAACACTAGAGATGCGGCTCATAAGCTGTGGGAAAGTTTTTTGGCACAATTTCAAACAGGTCATATTTTTAAAATACTCCCTGTCACGGAAAAGAGGTCTGACATCTTGTACTCACCACTTTTTGTAAATATTTAAAGAAAATGGAGGCAATCATTTTTGAGCAACACAGTCTAGGACAGCACATATTACTGACACGTACTAAAAGAGAGAGTTTATAAACCTGCTGAGAGAGAGAGAGAGAGAGAGAGAGAGAGAGTTATCTGTCCAGACTTTGTCGTTTCAGAGTTAAACTGAATAAAACTTGCATGTTTCTGCAAGTTTACATTAACTGTGTATTATATAATTAACCTGTGCTTATGGCAGTCAATTTAATGACTGCACTTTTTACATTTCTGCACACATAAAACAAACACACACACACACACACACACAGATTGAGGGATAAAGGCGTAAAAATACTCACATAGCTAAAAGAGGGGAGCGTCCGGGACTGCTGTCACTACCGTTGCTGTTGCCGTGGTCCATGGCCCCATTCATCTCCTCTCGGATAGCGTTGGCAAGCGAGTTAAGAGTGGGGCTTCCGATGGAAGCGGTAGTGTATAGAGGTATGCTGTTTTCTGCCATTGAAGCCTGAAAAAGCATACACGCAGTGGAAGAGTGAGGAAGAGGAGCCACAGTGATCAATACCACACATATTGGTGGCCAAAATAAAAATAAATTACGAAATTCCAGCACATTTCAGCCTGATATGGAACACAATATATCCCCAGATACCGCTAGTGAAACAGCAGTGTTGCATTTAAAGATTAAATTATGTTTTTATTTAATGAATGCACAAATACAGCTTTGGAAAAAAGTAATAAGAAACCACTTTAATTAGGATTTCAATTATTATTTTTTCCTAATTTGCCATGCTTGTAAATTGCCATTGGAAACATGAAAATTATGATTACTATTATTGTTGTTGTTTTGGAATTTGTATTATTATTTTTTAAATTATTATTATTATTATTATTATTATTATTATTATTATTATTATTATTATTATTATCATTATTCATTCATTTTCTGAATCACTTAATTCTAATTAGGGTCACGGGCGATGGCGCCCATCTCTGCCAACTCTGGGCAAGGGCAAAGAGGGCCTGGACGTCATTGCCAGGCCATTGTGGGGAAGAAACACACTGATGGCAATGCAGCCTACTCTACAAAAATCAGCAATGGTTCTTTTACATGCCTCTCACCACAGACAGTGAGAGACATGGGCATCCTTTGATAACCCAGTTAGCTGCACTGGGGGACAGCAGTGACAACCCATTGATAGTGGGGCTTGAATCTCCAACCACAGAGTACCACTGCACATTATTAAAATTGTTGTTATTATTGCTATAATTATTATTATTGTCGTTGTTGTTATTATTATTATTATTCTCTTTGTTTATAGTCTTAGTACTGAATGTATTCGAGTGTAACCCATAGGCTTAGAAATACATTAGATTTAAGTGATGGGGAGTATTTTACGTATTATATGGGCAGATCCCAGTAGGGTGATCTTCTGCAATTCCTTCTGCTTGATGTTGACAGGTATCTTTTGTAGGTGTTCTTTGGAGCCCTGTTGTATTACTCCTAGAGCTTCCACCACTACTGGTTCGATGTCTGTTTGTAATGCCCACATTCTTGTTGTTTTCTGTTCCAGGTCAATTTTTTTTCTCTGCTGTTTTTGTTACAATATCAATTAACAAAAATTTTTTTCTTTCCCATTTTTTAAATGATTGTTATTATTGTTATTATTATTTTAGTTATTGTTGTTGTTATTGTTATTATTATTGTTGTTATTATTATTGTTGGTATTAATATTGTTGTTGTTAATGTTGTTGTTATTGTTATTATTGTTGTTGTAATTATTATTGTTAATATTAGTGTTGTTATTATTGTTGTTGTTAATATTATTATTATTGTTGTTGTTGTTATTATTAGTGTTGTTATTATTATTGTTATTATTATTGTTGTTGTTATTATTGTTATTATTATTGTTGTTATTGTGATTATTGTTGTTGTTATTATTATTATTATTATAATTATTGTTGTTATTATTGTTGTTGTAATTGTTATTATTATTGTTGTTGTTATTATTATTGTTGTTGTTATTATAATTATTTGTATTAATATTGTTGTTGTTATTAATGTTATTATTATTGTTGTTATTGTTATTGTTATTATTGTTGTTATTACTATTGTTATTTTTAGTGTTGTTGTTACCATTATTGTTGTTGTTATTGTTATTATTGTTGTTATTGTTGTGATTGTTGCACAGACACTTTGTTGCACAGAGACACTTTGCCACTCTACGGACTTCAGACACTTTACTGAGTAACAGAGACACTTTTTGCCACTTTTACCACTTTTTGCACATAG
>JAOUQZ010000016.1:6738033-6750697 GCA_028564935.1 Neosilurus hyrtlii | reverse complement strand
GGGAGGAGACATTCTGAGAAGCAGCGCTCTGTCACACACATGCACGCACACACACACACACACACACACACACACATCATCACCACCCCATTTATAACTAATCTAAATAAGTAGCTGGCCCCACCAAGTCTTTCGCTTTCCTCCTTTTTTGTGGTGATTTATATAAAATGAGGAGATAAGGTTTTTGCCAGTGAAGGAAATGTGATTGGAGGATTTTTATCAGGCTCTGCATGAATTACAGGTTCGAAAAATGCTTATGCAGGGGCATTTCATTAATCATTTAATCATAAGCCGAGCAGGATGTTTGAACCGATTTCACAAATACCCTTTCATTTCGCTACTTCATTATGCTCGCTAATGGCTCCAATACATTATATATATATCATAAATTATATCACATCGTTGCTGACCATGTAGGTCACTATCACAAGGTGGGGGCTCATGGAGCTGAACAGCAGGGATGTTGGAGTGAACAAAACCACAAGTCACATGCTGGCCGGCTGGCTGTCTTCTTCTCCAACAGTCCAAGATAATCAAGCACAACAAAAAACTGTGGCGTTCACAGCAGTGACGACTTAATCAATATCAAGGATGGCAAGGATGGGATGGTCATGCAAGTGCAGATGTTACAGAGTACAGAGGTTAAACAGAAATATATGTGAGGGATATTTGCAGGCAACAGGAAGTGGATGGGAATGGGAATCATAAAGCTATGTGAACCGTATTCAGGGGAAATGATAGAAATGATGTGTGTGAGCATCTCTCATCTCACATATTACACAGTCTGGTCACTTTTCATGTTTAAACACACTATGGTGAGGTGATGCTATTAGCTTGAAGTTGATCCTGAAGTGTTATATTATATAAGTATAAAGTGTCCCATTCACCAGTGAAGAGCCTGTCTGTATTTTATTTTCTATTATCAGTTCATTCTGGACGAATATAAAGATTTCCTGGTGAAACCACCCCAGCTCATGGGCTTAGTATCTCTTATTCACCTCTTCTACATCTTGTTTTGGTTCTGTATCTGTTTACAATAACAAAACTGCGTGGTCAGTGGAACGATCTTGTGGACATGTGATAACTTGGAGGCGCAACAGCGTTTGGTAGAAAGTGGAAAAGTCTGAGATCAAGTGTTAAGAACCAGAAGAAGGGATACGATTTTAAGAGAAATAGAAAAGATGATGATGGTATTAATATCATGGCGGTCGGTGCAGGGGTCATTAACACTCGTGTACAGGAGGAAACTAATGGTTTCAGAAAGACATCATGGATCCGATTCCATTATATTTCCAAGAAACACCCCTGTATTTCATCTTTATTTAATCTACCTGGAACTGAATGGGAAATTTTAAGCCACAGAGATTTGCAAATGATTGGGAATTATCTTATTAATGTTCATAGAAATGAAGATGTTGTGCTTTGTCAGCATTTTCAGTTACATGTTCAGGAATAAAGGAAGCAAGACAAAAATGTGCAGCTTGTCATGGTGCAGAGGAAGTGCAAAGATGTCCATATAGCCTAAACATACATCTTATAAAAGAGCCTCACTATATTAATGATTATAGGTCTCTCTTAGCTGTATTAATAACCTTAGCTTAGTCCCTGTGTATGAACTGTTACTATAGAGACTAATAAACCAGAACAAGTGCATTAATATAAACCTATTATTAGTATTATACCCAGCACTGCCGTTAGACACCGTCTGTGCTGATAAAAAATGTATCCAACAGTATCAGACCAATCAGATATAAATAAACAAATGATATTTAAATTTTTTGGGCTACCTTTTCAATTAAATACCACTCTCCTTACAGTAGGCAGGGAATGATGGATATCAAGCAGCCTTTTTTTTTTAAATGTTCATCCAAATTCACACCTTAAAAAGCAAGATGAAGCAGCGTGATACACTTATGAATTTGTGGTTCATAAAAGCCGAAGCAGCATCTCCTCTCCCTTTCATCCTTTGTTAAACTGGATGGTTCCCCCCTCCCCCCTCTTCCTTCTCTTCTAATGACATGTAGAGTAAGAGTGCATAATTAATAGGAAATGAAATATTCAAATGACCCTTAAATCAGCCTCTCAGAAGAGTGTCTGGACACGAGGAGGTCTGTGTGAACAGCACAATTGACAGCGGGAGGGACCATGAGGGCTGGCATGTGTCACTTTCTGGACCTCAAGCGCAGGACTTTCCATAAAGCTTCCTGGCAGGATGACAGTCTCTCATGTAAATTGCCACAATAAAACAAGTTAAATAGACATTGCTTAAACAGTCAGCATTCTACATGTCATTGAAACAGCCTGTCCTCTTATTGCAGGCTTAATAATATAGTCAGAGAGAGCGCTGGTGTAAGCCACACTGAGGGAACAGCTATCACAACAATCTCTGAGCAAACTAGAGATAATTTCCATTGTTTATTGTTCCTACTGACATGCACACATTTACTTGAACAAATATGTCCTCCAGAAAAGAATAAAAATAAAAAATACAGCTTAGTATCACTTAGTGTTCACTGATTTATTCTTATTTTATTGATTTTGTCATAAAGACTAAGAATTCCCACTGTTAGGGGGGCCTGTGTTGCCTTTAACAGTTATTCAGAATTGAGTAAATTTATCTTTTATGCTTTAGGGTAACATGGCGTCCAAACACGATGAGTACATTAAAATGATGACTGTTTCTATTTTTATGAAAATTTTCACGTTCTAGAGTAAATACGGCAAGAAAAACAGGGCTAGAGTCAACATACCATTTTAGATAACTGCAAGTGCTACTGCTCAGTATCTGCCACATTAATGAATGCAGTATATACTTATTTAATTGTCAATACATAATTAGAGATATAAAAAATTAAATAAAACTAAACTGATGAACACTGAGAGATTAAGTGAGTAATATGCAACAATTGTAAAGTAGACAGTTACTATGTTGCGCATGCCAGTCATGCGGCAATCATTTAACGTATCCCATAGCAATGGTGCAATAACTCAGTTATCCCATGGCAACAATGCAATACTAAGAACTATTGGATGGTTTTCCACCAATCAGAAAAGAGGAAATATTTCACATGAATAATAACATTGATTATTATTAATTTAAAATAATTTCTCATTTCTAATTGGTGGAAAGCCATCAGAAAATTCTTGGTATTCTTTAACGAGCCGAGTAATCCATTATTGACATCAGATAAGCTTGATGCAATACAAGATTACAATACAAGATACACAGTTGTCCAGATTGGCAAGTTCCTCCTCATCGATATTATTTAATAGATTGTGCCAGATGCCTCCACCTGTCCGCCATCTTGGTTCGTGCAACTTACAGGGAGGCACTGCGACCCTGATTTATCAAAACTTCATTTTATTTTTTCAATATTAACGATGTGGAACCAATACAGTGACACAGTGCTCTACCACCCAACAGTGTCTATCTATATCATTCGCTATTTATGTTTCTCCTCTCCCCAAAATGAGGCTGCCTCCTCTCAAGACCAAAGGCACAACATAGAAAGGAAAAATATTTTATAAAAGATGATTAGACATCCGAGTTCAGTCTTTATGAGCCAAACTGAGAAACACCAAATGATCACAAAAGTAGTTCCTAACAAAATCAAAGTTAAATATGAGAATATGATGTGGTTGTTAACATGACATCCTGTGGAGGGCAGTAATACACCTAGCAGGGTCCACACTGCCAAATCCCTGAAGAAAAAGAAGACTAGAAGCGTGCTGCTCACAACGAGCCGATAAAGTGTTTGGTGGAAAAAAAGTCTTGAAAATTAGAATACACCTTCACTATCACATACTTTAATTAAATATTTTGAATTCGTCTAAAATAGATCAGGACCAGTGCTAGCAGGGAAAAGCATGCAGGACTGCTGGCTGACGCACACCGGCTACGATGCGCCTTCCGTCGGACTTCAAAACATTTTGAATGAAAAATAAAATCATTACTGAATTCGGCTTTGTATACGCCTGTTATACTTCACCCCATTTAGTAATTGTTTATTGTTTAAAATCAAAACTTTTTTACTGTTAGACAAAATCTCACAGTCAGTAAAAGTGAAATCTTAGAAATTCAACAAAATGGTGTCTCAAAAATGTAAAGGTATGACATTTTTAAGGTTAAAAAAGAAGAAGAAAAAAACACAGTTCAAACTTTCAATTTCAAAAGATGCAGTAATGGAGAAATGAAATGTAAAATTAAATAAAAATCTTGCTTTAGTTTGGTTTTCTTATGTTAGTAGTATACAGTATACTGCTGAATATATCACCCACAGGACAACATATAGATGACTGGTGATCACTGATCACTTGGATCCACATAGAAAGGCGTCTAGTCCCAGGCTATTAATCCCTACAAAATAATTTTTACAAAGTAAAAGACTTTTACTCAAATATTCCAAGAGTTTCTTTCTCCTGTTAAACTGTTTGTGCATTTCTCCAAATGTGCAGCCCACGTCTCCCTCCAAACCCTCGCCTCCCAAAAACCAATTCGTCTTTTCATTTATTTTATTTATTGTGACAGCACAACCAGGTATGCAATATTTTCTTTCGCAGACAGAATAAATAACCTCCGGGTTTAAAACAACACCTTGGCCCGATGCTGGTTGTTGGTGTTGGCACACGCCGCAGAGATCTGCTCGCTGTTAGTGGACGGCTTTATTTTTCACTATGCTCAGATACACAGGTTCTGCTGACTAAATGCTTCTGCCTTTGCGCTCCTCGCTCCCTCCTTCTCAGGCCATAGAAGCTTTTCAGTGCCTCTTATCATCTGACCTGACGTGGTGCTCATCTTTTTGCCTTTAATTTGTAATTCTTCTGGGCCGTTGAGCGGCAGACTGGAGGAGGTGCATGTGGTAACGTTTAACGGCGTCAAGCGCTAACACCTCCTCTATGCCGGGTGAACCTTCACCCTGCCTTGCTTAAACAAAGACAGCTTTTGTGGTGCCTCTACAAGTGTTTTCTTAACATGTTCCAAGCAGTTTAGGGCAAGCAAGTAAAGTAAACAAGATGTTGCCATGATAAAAACACTTGTGAAAACACTGCAGAGTGCACTTGGGTCCTTTTTAAGGAGAGGGAATTTTTTCTTTCCTTTGCCAAGCGCTCAGATGCTAATTCCACTCATTTTTGTAAACAAATGATGAAGCTATGAACTCAGCCACAGAAAGGAGGGGGGGAAGGAGCGATGGATTAAGCAGGACACTCCAAAGCCTGCTGTAACATATGAGAAACAGGCACTCACTTTCCTGTTTAGATATTTGCTGTGTGAAGTGGGAAAAGCGCACGTTCCTTTGTGCTTTCAGCTTGAGAGCGCAAACACACTCATTCACACTTTCTTTTGCAGGGTAACCGAAGATGGAGGAAAATTATGGCACGATCTGCTGTGGCCAGCACAACCGCCTCACAGCAAGGAGGTCCTGGGTTTGAGTCCTAAGCCTGGGCGTTTCTAAGTGTGGGGTCTACATGTACTCCCCATGCTTCCTCTATGTACTCCGGTTTCCTCCCACGATCCAAAGACATGCACATTAGGCTGTTCCAAATTGTCTATAGGTATGAAAGTGAACCTGAATGGTTGTGCGTATGTTGCCCTGCTATGATCTGGCGAGCTGTGAGTGAGAGTTAGTGATTATCCGCTGTGTGAACATTAGAAACTGGAACTCTTCAATGCACCTCTGTGTCTGACTCTAAAACATGAAGTTAAATGTAGAAAGGGTCAGGAGATGTAAAGACGGATAAGAAGGAGTAGAGGAGCCCTGACCTTTTACCTTCATGTGGGTGTTTTTGCTCTGCAGACTTAATTTTAATATAATGTGGTTCAATATACAACCACTAACATGCTGCCTGCTCTCATCATTCTATTGGTTAAATTACATACACTAAGATTACGAGAAACAGGTGCTTTCCATTACACTTCCATTAGGGCTGTAGTACAGTCTGAGGGTAAACACCTCATATTTTGGTTCTGCTAAAGCAAACATCTTGGTACATGTATATACATTCAGTGAGTCACATGACATGCCTGGAGTACATGGGCTGACGATAAAGTAAAAGGAAAAGCTGCTGGATGCATCTGTATCATCGTGCTGAGGCTTGAGCTGCCACGCTGTAGGATTCGTGTGCTAACAAATTGCCAGTGTAATTTGTGTCGACCTGCTTTGCTCCGCCGAAACCTGTGCACACTATTCACTTACAGAATGAAAGTGTGATCTTGTCTCTTTGCACTATCCAGTTGTTAGTGTTAAAACCAAAAATTTATATACAGTATATATAAAAAAATTGCAGTGAGTAAAAGAAGGGGAGAGAGAGAGAGAGCGGGCCCCTCTCTGTCCAGAGAGAAAAGACAAGGGCAAACCTGCAGTGCTCTTATGGGGCAGCCTGCTGCAGATAAACATGCCTCTCATGTTTGTTTGGGACAAAGTGGCAGAAATCACCATGGGAACAGCACTTACCACTCTCTCTCACACACACACACGGAGGGTCCACCTGTAGCGTGGCTGAATGGCTAAATGAAAGGGGAGCACGGGAGCAAGGAGAGGTGCTATTAAAGCACACAGTGTAGTAGCAAAAGATACGACTGGGTTCACCTTCATGAGTGAAAAAGTTTTGTGTGTGTTCGTGTTGGAAAGAGCATTTATTTTTCTTACTTGAGGAAAGACTGGAAGTCCTCAAACACCGCTTCACACCCGGGCCATTTACACACGCCGTGTGCGTAGAGAGGGTGACTGTGGTGCGCGTGTTCGTCCAGCACTGAGCTGTGGAAAGACAAACACATTAATATCACACATTCACGGCTCGTTCTAAATGCTTTTGAGTTCAGAAGCTGTGTTAAACTACTTTTATTAGTTGCCAGCCAAAAGATTTTTTCACTTAAGTGTCTGCCCTTCAGGGAAAATGTATGAGCTGTGCTCACATGACAAGCCATCCCGGCTTTCTGACCAGCTACAACTTGTGGACTGTTCGGGGACTCCGAGTCACCTGGTGCCGGCCAATCGATAGCTAATTCTGGCTCTCTGCTGATGCAAATGGTAGCTCGCTTTGATGGGGCCAGCGAGGAGCTTGCAGAAACAGCGTGTCCTTTCAGCTCTGGTCGCTGAACCATGATCCCTCCATCCACCTGGAGCAGCCTGCCTTTCCCACAACAGGAAGCTTCACAATCCAGCTGGCCAGCGCCCACCGAGTGCAAACAGTAAACACAATCCACCTGCTATCAATTTATCTGCCCGCTGAGAGACACCGACCGACTGAGTATGCAAGCGAGGGTTTAACATTAAGTTTCCTCTACCTCGGAAATATGTTTCTGGTCATGTGAACAAGTTTTCTAGGAGTTGAAATTGTATATGGGTATGCATGACTATGTACATGACTTAAAAAAGGAGCACAGTTCCTTCAGTAGTGTCAGCTAAAAAGTACACAGAAATGACAGACTTCTTGGCATGCTGGACTCATATAATAAAATAACAAAAACATGTTGCTCTTGAAAGGAAAATAAAAGGAAAGCTTTCCAAACAGTCCTGCTACACACATTTACATTAAAATCATTATCAAGTGGTTTTTGCTTATGAAGTTGCAATTTGCTAAAATGCATTCGATAGTTTGCATGAGCCTGTTTGAAAAGGCTGCCATCTGTAGTTCGTGTCACTCTCGCAAAAGGGCAAAATTGTGAGAATGAGACTTGGATGCATCAGTTCTAAGAAGCAAGATAACGGCAATAATAACAGTGCACAGATATTAAACTAACACAGCAGATATAAACTAGTTAACTTCTAAATAAAGTAAAACTCGGCACATATGCACATAATACTACATTACATTGAAATACATCACACATGCATCTGCTTGTTTACATGAATAAAAGCATACAGAAAAACTTTCCACCACAGAAGAGTGCATTTTCTCTGTAGCAAGTCAAGTGTTTTTTTTTTTTTATTAACCTGGTTGAATACAGAAAGCTACATAAACAATGCTGAATCCACAAACAGTAAACAAAAAGTTGGTGCACCACTGAAAGCAGCAGTAAACAACTATGCGTGCTGCTTAATCAAACAGCCTGGAAAACATCTTTCAGTGGTTCTGGTGTTCAAAAACAAGTGCACTGATAGTGGTGAGACAGTAAGACTTAGATAAAGCGTCAAATGGCACAAGCTGCTTGGTGGGAATTTTCTTTACCACCTGTTTGAGCCATCAGTGTAACATCATCTCTATTCAGAGTGAATACATGCATCTCTCAGCAAACCACATCCCTTCAATAACCAGTGCAACAGCATTAGGAAACAACACATACCGTCTCCTTGGAGCTCGCAAGCTTTCTTTTCACTTATCTTTAACTCTTTCTCACACTGACTTTAATTACTACTTTAAAAAATATATTCAATACACAAATACCTGCTCCAGCTGTATTACAATCATGCCAACCACTTGATAAACTAGTCTACTGAACTTAACTAAATGGAGGGATTCCAATGTAAATATCTACTTTTTAAATGAAACGAATGGAAAACAAATTTTAAAGTTTTCTTAAATAATTAGTTACTTGCTTAAAGGGGCGTCCACACAGGAAGTGATGAATGACGGGTGACCATGTAAAGTCAATGAATGGCAGTGAAAGCAGCAATGAGAAGCAAAATTTTCTCATGTATCGCAAAGTGGGCAGCTATGGAGTTTAACTGAGATGAAATTTTACGTGACGCGATTCGAGCGATAACCACTCTTATGAGCATACCAATCAACCTCTTTCTCCCTCTTTGCATTTTTGTTGAGGTACACATGCTACATGATCCTGATTTACTGTAAAATTAAAACTGTTTTTATGTTGTATATTTGTATTCATATTTGCATTTATATTTCATCTTATTGCATTTATAGTTATTTTTATATATACTTCAGTGTGCTATTTTTTATTTCTATTTTTATTTTATATATTTTTATTTTATATTTAATTTTTATATTGATATTTATATTGACTTTAACTCTAAAGTCCTTTAAATAGATATAATTCTATTGTTCTTCTTTGTCTTCTTGATATTGATAGTTTTTATTCTTCAATTTTTAGTACAGTCGCATCAAGCATTTCACTACATATTGTATTGTGTATTATTTTGTATGTGACAAATAGAATAGAATTGAATTGAATTGATCCTCCTGCTTTCTGAAACCTGTGATCTGTCCTGATGTGTTACTACTGGTTGGAGTTCTCATCTTAGATGCCCCTGGCTCCTGCTGATAATGATCCATATGGACCTAAATAAACACTCAGCAAATGTGAAAATGACTTTTTACTGCTGGAGATATAAACTCTTTTACTGAAATGATTTAAGACCACAATTCCCGGTACTGTTATAGGATAACCACCTAGACTTCATGTTAAAACTATAGTGAAGCTTCTGCTACATGGTTTGTATTTTTATCTGGTTTCACCCAAAGGATGGGTCTCCCTTTTGAGTCTGGATCCTCCCAAGGTTTCTTTCTCGTATCGACTGAGGGATTTTTTCATTGGGAATGTATAGGGTTAATAGAGAAATGTTTAAATTCTTTACCACATTTGTTTTTACTATGTAAAGCTGCTTTATGACAATGTCAATTACAAAGCAAATACAAATAAAACTAAACTGAACCAATCAGAGCTTAATGGTATAATTGATTGTCCGATGCCAGTAATCACTGAGCTTCCCAAAACAAGGAAACAACGAACACGACTTTAATGACTCTGCCTCCATAAACACTGAACAGCAGATTATTAATGCTGTGTGCTTTATGACTACAAACAGAAATTTTCACAAGGATAATATTATAATCCTATTTAGGGTCACGGGGCCTACTCTGGGCGAGGGCACGGTGCATTCTTAACAGCTCGCCAGGCCACTGCCAGTCAGTCTACTGTGCATGTTTTTGGACTGTGTGAGGAAACCGGGGTACCTGGAGGAAACCCACACAGAAACACCTTGAGCCCAGGAATCGAGCCCAGGACCTTCTTGCTGTGAGGCAAACAAGCTAACCACTGAGCCACCGTGCCACACCATAATGATAATATTAATGATAACAGTACATCATTAATTATGATAACATTAGATAATGATAATATGTGCCATTTATTAGGGAACTAGCTGTTCACTGCTCACGGTATCACTCTGAAACATCTGGAAGCAAGAAGCAAGAGGGTTACCTAGGTATGCAGAGCTGGTCATGATCAAGATTTGCTTGTGTTGCGAAGCGATTCGCATGAAGATCTAATCGCATACTGCTCTTTGCTTCCCGTGTGGACGTTGCTTAAGAGTTAACGCTGAGTTTATCAAACAGTAAGACGAATTAGGAAAAAGAAAACCAGTTCTGCATGTATTTAGTGTACAGTACGCCTTTTCCTTTCAAAACTCAGAAATATCTTCTTTTTTTAATTCAGTGATGAATTATGCATACACATTAAGACCTGTGTTGATTAGGCTAATAAACAGATGGGGCAAGATATATTCTAATGACTTTTTAACAAGGACCAGCGAAATGTCTGTTTGGCAATTTTTAATTTAAACCTTCCCTTTGCGTGTTGTTTAATTTAGTATTAAAACCATATCGAACAGTGGAGCGCTTAAGGACTTGAGGAAGGCAAATGATGACAAAAGTGACTCGCTTTAAACAACTAAACTGTGGGAAATGGCAAAATTTAAAGAGCGGAACATTAGGGGTATTAGGGAACAGGGATTTTTGGGAAGAGGGGAGGGTCCTCCCAATGACAAGCCCATTTCAGTCCAACAGTATAAAAGCAGCCCTTGCAGGGTTTCAGCTGTGTTAAATTTGACTTGTCTCCAGGCAGGTCTATTATAGTCAAGTAGCCTCTGGGACAGCAAGAGATGACCTCTAATGATCTTTTTACTTCAGAGCAGCAAATCACGTCAGCTGTTTTCGGCTTACGCCGTGGGTCAAAAAAGGAAGTCAGTGAAGTGAAACAGACTTTAGGCGATAACCCTTAAGTTACGGTCAAATACATCCCGAGGTTAAACATGCTTCAAACAAAAGTGCATGTATGACATTCAAGGATACATAAACGTCTAAATGCTTACGATGAACAATGTTTCTGTGTCACATTACACTCTTCTGATCCAGGTGGTAACACAGTGCAAATCTCTCGCTCTCATTGTACATTATTATGGGATATAATAAAAAAGGCAGCAATAGGAAACACTTTACTGTTACACCAGTGATACAGGATCAGGGTCTGAGTTTACACAGAGATATTGCTTTTAGTCAAAACACAATTTGTATCATTAAAAAAAATATATAAAAATCTCACAAACCCCAGTGAGCCCTTAGCCAATTCCCCAGCCCCCGACTCAATTCTCACTAAGCCTCACCCCTAAAATGATTTAATTATCATTTTCAGAGTGGAAGATCAATTAAAGGGGAGACGGTGGGGAAAAGGGGACTGGTATCTGATTATTTATCTCTTTAACAAATTTGCTGAGCTGCATGTCCCATGAGCATCCCCTTCCTGATGCATGCTGGGAAGGAAAAGAAGTAGAACAACAGGAGCAATGCTTTTGTCTCTTTTTTCAGGAAAGAAATCCTTTGTGAATGGTTATTGGAATGCACTCTTGAATTTCTTAGCGTGAGCGCTCCGTCTTTGTAAATAAGATAAGCAGCTCAGGATAGGTTTGTGCAGGTTCCTACAGCTGTTGGCCCCTTATAGGAGTGCTGATGGGTCAGATGGACTGACACATCAAAGGCTTTTATCATATTTGGGTGTGTGTGAGTGCCTCGTCTCCACGGCCGGCACCACTGGGAGAGCTGTGAGGCTGCTAAAAGCAGGAGCGGGCCGCGTCTAAAGCGCGCGCTGAGCGATTGGATTTCTTCTCCTTTCCTTTAAGACGGAAGTGAAAAGCAAGCGAACGACGCCTGCAGATGCACTTAAGGTTTTAGTTGCAGGCGTCGCAGTGACTGGCCAGATTTTTATATGACACATGAACCTAACTACATGGTACTTAACGGGCCGAGAGAAAAATGATCCGGCAGGACTGGAGGGAACAGGTCCATCAAGTCAGTGCTGCCTGCTGACTGCTGCATGACAAAAAGGACACAAACATTTTATATATATATATATATACACACACACACACACACATTATATATATATAAGTTCACCGGGACGAAGAATACGACATATTTTTTCATTAGGTTTTACAAGTTTTTACCTCTGAGCCTGAGTTCGACTGAGGCGTAGAGAGGCTACCAGAACTCCGTCTGGCTGTGTGAGGTGAAAACAGATGGAATAACTGAAGCAAGTGATTGATTCATTCCACACAAACAAACAATATGCGGCGCATCCTCAAAGCACAGAGCTATTAATAATGTTCTCTAATTTGCCTAACATGCTTTAACATGATAATGAGTTTCTGTTAACACCGCCTCTGAACGGAGCTCTTTGGAGAGAAACGGTGAGAGAGTGAGCACAGGACAAGAGCGAGCGAGCGAGAGATCACCTGCGCACTCTTGACAGATCTGAGATGCTCGCTGCATATTCAGTCTGCAGAGTGTCTTCTCCGTGTTGCTGTGCGCTAAACTGCTGTTGACGTCTTCTTTAATCTTTGACGGCATGTGTCGGGTAGAGAGAGAGAGAGAGAGAGAGAGAGAGAGAGAGAGAGAGAGAGAGAGAGAGAGAGAGAGAGAGAGAGAGAGA
>JAOUQZ010000016.1:6727420-6734852 GCA_028564935.1 Neosilurus hyrtlii | reverse complement strand
AGAGAGGGAGAGAGAGGGGGAGAGAGGGAGAGAGAGGAGGGGAGGGAGAGAGAGAGGAGAGAGAGGGGGAGAGAGAAAGAGGGGAGGATGGGGGAGGGAGAGAGAGGAAGAGAGAGGGGGGAGAAAGAGAGAGAGAGAGGGAGAGAGGGGGGGAGGGAGGGGGAGAGGGACGGGGAGGGAGAGAGAGAAGGAGAGAGAGAGGAAGAAAGAGAGAAAGTGGGGGAAAGAAAGGGAGAGGGGGGGAGAGGGGGTAGAGAAAGAGAGAGAGAGAGAGAGGGACGGGGGAGGGAGAGAGAGAGAAAGGGAGAGAGAGAGAAAGGGAGAGAGAGGGAGAGAGAGAGAGAAAGAGGGAGAGAGAGAGAAAGGGAGAGAGAGAGATAGAGGGAGAGAGAGAGAGAGAGAGGGAGAGAGAGTGAGAAAGAGGGAGAGAGAGAGAGAGAAAGGGAGAGAGAGAGGGAGCGAGAGAGAGAGAGAGGGAGAGAGAGAGGGAGAGAGGGAGAGAGAATCATTAAATCATTAAGTTGAATGTGACTGAACTGAGGTAGTGTTTGCAGTAGTTAGTGATTCGTCTGTTATAAATAAAGTTAGGCGTTGCTGTGTTTGATCCGAGTGCACAAATAGACGCAGACCTACACAATTATCAAAGAGAGGATTTGGTTAGTGGATGCATTAATTCTCACGGCTATTAATCCAATCAATTTTCACAGTATAGAGGGGGATGATTTACCCTCCGCTCATCTGAATTACTCAGTGAATTTTTATTTCCCTTCTTTAATCAATCTCTCTCTCTCTCTCTCTCTCTCTCTCTCTCTCTCTTGTCTCAGATAGCGTAACTGTTCCCTTTCAAGCATTTAACTGTAATACATGCACACCACAACTGCTTAGTCTTCAATTATTCCTTTTGTGGCAAAATAACTGGCGAGTCGAAGACCTCAATGTGATCAGCAGAAAATATTTTGAATTTGATAAGCTACTAAAGATTTTAATTATGCCGGTAATGGAGAACAGTGGGCTAATGAGGCGAGGAAAGCTCTGGAGAGAGAGAGAGAAAGAGAGGGGAAGAGAGAGAGAGAGAGAAAGAGAGAGAGAGGGGGAGAGAGAGATAGAGAGAGAGGGGGAGAGAGAGACAGAGAGGGAGAGACAGACAGTAAGAAGTGTGAAATGAGTCTGATAGTAAATTCACTCAAAGATCGTTTGCATATCAAAGAGCCGGCAGAAATTATAGCGGGACCAATCAATAACCTTTCCACGTTCCAAAGGAACATTTTTGTGCTGCTGTGGACAGCGGGCGTGTCCTTTTGCTGCGCTTTTTGGCAGTTCAGCTCTGCCGTTATTCATGTGGTGCAACTGACACACTGTTACGAATGGGAGCATGTATCACTTTTCATGACTGTGTGTGTGTGTGTGTGTGTGTGTGTGTGTGTGTGTGTGTGTGTGTGTGTGTGTGTGTGTGTGTGTGTGTGTTTTTCCGTCGTTAGTGTTTGTAAGCAGTAAGGGAAGGTCACAGCTGTAGTGAGTGTCCTAGGTTTTTTCGTGCGGTTGGACAGCGTGCTGTATATTTTTAGCTGACGTGCTTGATACCATGCAACTCTTCTCCTGGTCCTGCATTCTCTCTCTCCTCCCTCTCGCTATCCTTCTTTCCTTACAGCACATCTGTATTTATTCTCCCCCTTTCTGTCACCCTGATCCGTTTAGAATTTCACGTGTGTATTAATCATTGTCATTAATCATCCGGCATCAAAGCGTTTTCAGCACCATGACAAAACTGGATGAAGCTCCTCCTGCAAAATAATCCCATCCTAACCTCACCAGCAGCCCAATCTGATTAAACCCTCACCATTATTCCGTAATCCACTTCCAGAAAAATACACCGTGTCCTGTATTTAATATAAACCCTCTCCCTGACCCTGAATTTATCTTTTTGCTCCCGGATTACTCCATCTATGGCGGTTTGCCATTTTTCAGACTAACCTCTTCCGGCTCCTTTCGATCATTAGAGACCAAAGATACACAGGCCTCGCTTTAAAAAATGTATGTCTGCGCCAACCTTGATTGATTACTAGCAGTGTGAGTACATTTTTACCGCGGCAGGTAGCGACGACATGCTTGGACCAGGAAGCACTGTTTCCTCCTTCAACCTTTCCTGTCCTTGTACCCCCCCATACTCTCTGTGACCCTGTTCAAGCGAGCAGAAAGTTGATTTAAGGATCATAACCGCATCAGTCGCCAACCATCATCATCATCGGCTGCAAAAAAAATGACCCAGTGGCTCTGGCTGTGTAAAGTGGCCGGCTGTGCCTTTTTTCAAGGTGCTACAGCACTCTACTGGGGGCCTGATATGACACAACTATTAGTTTGTTGTTCCATCAGGCGAAGACCTTCACCCACACCCCCCCTCGCTTATGTGTCTCTGATCGCCGCGTCTTTGATATGCAGCCCTAAGGCCTAAAATATGTTTGCTACAGGAGCTATTAAAGCAGTGCCACCCTGCTGAATGATCCATCAACGCCAGTGCTCACTGGCCACATTTACTGGCTCCGTATTAACGGCAAATTTGTCTTGTCGCTGTCCCATGGCCCTTTCCTGGACAACTAAACTGATGGGAGGCGGAGGGACGAGAGCTAGCTTCGGCTCGGCGAAAGTGTATACACACACTGCACAATGAATGGCAGGTAATAGAGCGAAAGGGGGTATGACACAGGCACGCACCTAGCCAAAACACCAGGGAGAACATGGCTAATGCAGGTGTCTGACTGAGTGAGCAGGTCAGACATCATTTTCTTCCCTCTCCATCTCTTTCTCTCCCAGCTTATTCTCTTACACACTCTCTTATCACTAGTGATATTTAAGAGGTCTCAAATCTTTCCCAGTCTCTCTCTCTCTCTCTCTCACACACACACACACACACACACACATATATATATATATATATATAAATTATAATTTTTTCCCTTTCATTTGGGAAAATAGCCAATATGTGCTTCTTACTATGTTATGCAGATACAAGAAACATTTTCAGCAATTCTTTTGGCTGTAAAAATAAATAAATAAATTTAAAAAAACATTTCTTTTTTTATCATGTTTGGGTGTTGACTTCTGTCAGTAAGTAACATTAAAATGGTGCTAACAAGTCAGCAATATATTTTTAGAGTGTACTGATGATAAACAAATTCACTGCCGCTTTCACAACACACACCTGACATTAGTGATGTTTTCTTATCGCAGGTGACACACTGTTATTAATTGGGCCATAACGAGAGATGATACTTTTCTGTCAGTTGTGCTGCATCTAACAGTTTCTACAGCTGTTTCACGAGATGTGTTTTACAGTGAGAGATTACAGATGCTAGATACAAAAAGAAAGAAAAAAAATAAAATAAAAAAAAATATATATATATATATATATATATACACACAAACACACACACACACACACATACACACACACACACACACACACACACATTAAGTCATTACTCATATGGCAATGCTAACTACTTTTGCTGAACATTGTACAGATTAGATCTCGGCCTCTGGTAGGCTGGCCTACTGAAGCGTGAACAAGTCTGCTGGGCTGTGAAAGGAAAAGGTCATCAATAACTTCAAACAGTGAGGCAGAAAATGTGGCAAATAGGCCAGATGTCTCTCTCTCTCTCTCTCTCTCTCTCTCACACACACACCATCTATGAAGATATGTGGGTACAGTAGGTCGCTGCTGAAGCAGTCCAGCCTGGGCAATGACACAGAATTGCTATTCGAGAGATTCACGTCGGAATATAATCAAGCTTCTCAACTCTCGGGGAGATGAGGAATGTAAATATAACTACACTTTAATAAATTCCTTTATTTTCATGGACACTTCTGAGGGCAAATATTTAAATATCTTCCTTGATCCAAACTCCCACACGAGAGTGAAATGGTTGTATAAAATTCTGGTTTCTGATCATCTGGGAATGTTTTTAATGAGCCACATTCACTGTTATGTTCCCGTCATGTTTAGTACATTGCCATGCCTAGCCCAGTGGCATTGTGGGTATTCAGAGTACCTCTTTTCTTATTACAATGCCCTGAATAAACAATAACAAGACTACACAAACACAAAGTTTAAACATTACCTAACCTTCTCTGACTCCTCCTCCTTTCTCATCTTATCTTACTAAGTTTGTCTTGGAGAGAGATAAAGAGAGCAAGAGATAGAGAGATAGATAGACATATAGAGAAAGAGATAGATAGACAGATAGATAGAGAGACAGAGAGAGACAGAGAGACAGAGAGAGAGAGAGAGAGAGAGAGAGAGAGAGCAGTCGGTGTTGGGTAATGTGTGTGTTTGTGTGTGTGTGGGGGGGGGGGTGTTTGAGCCTTATATGAAAGAGCTTTTGTGACTATGTAGCTGCTCCTTGAGAAAATAATACAGGGGGTGTATAATGAAATAAACTTCCTGGCAAAACAAGTATTGACTCAGTGTGTGCTTGTGAAAATAGGGGCTTGGCTACGATTCACTCAGGGAAAGCTGGGAAACAACGCACCTGGTGTGCTTTCGGATTGGAGGGGTGCCAGCGGAGGATAAGGAGTGACAGAGTGCAGGATGAAAGGAGGTGTGGGGATAGGACTGAGTCTTAGCTTCGGTGGAATTAAGTTAAGGTTAGAATATGAGATGAGATGGAATTAGAATAACCAGAGCTTATAACAGATGTAGGGGCAGCATGGTTAGTAGATGCATAGTGGTTAGCATGTCCACCTCACAGCAAGAAGGTCTTGGGTTTGAGGGCATTTCTGCGTGGAGTGTGCTTGTGAGGGTTTCCTCCGGGTAATCCGGTATCCTCTTACAGTCCAAAGAGATGCACATTAGGCTAAGAGGCTGTACCAAATTGCCCCTAGGTGTGAGTGTGAATGGTTGTGTGTGTGTTGGCCCTGCAATGGCCTGGGGAGCTGTTCGGGGTGTACCCTGCCTTCACCCAGAGTTGGGTGAGAGGAGCGCCAACCTCCCTGCGACACTAATTAGGATTAATGGTTATATGGGTAATGGATGTAAGAGTTTCGAGATGCACAGTTTACAGGAGAAGAAGGTCAAAGTAGCAGGATGAGCCAGTCTGGAAGTGTGAAAGTGAGAGAATGAGAGGGTGTACAGAGTATGAGAGTGAGAGAGTGTAAGGGTGTACATAGTGAGAGAGTGAGAAAGTTTAGGGTTTACAGAGTGAGAGAGTGTGAGGGCGTAGAGAGAGAGAGAGAGAGTGTAAACGTGAGAGTTAAAGAGAGTGTACAGAGTAATAGAGTGAAAGTGAGAGACAGTGATAGGGTTAGAGAGTGTAAAAAGTAAGGGTGTTAAAGTGAGAAGGAGTGTGAAAGTGTACAGAGTGAGAGTGTGAGAGCGTCAGTGTGGGGGTGTACAGAGTGAGAGTGTGAGAGAGTGAGAGACAGAGTGATAAAGTGAGAAAGTGAAAGACAGTGATGTTGTACAGAGTGAGGGAGTGTAAGACAGAGTGACAGTATGGGTGAGAGTGTGAGAGTGAGGGAGTGTGAGAGTGATAGAGTGAGAGTCTAGAAAGTGAGAGAGAATGAGCGTGAGAGACTGAGAGTGATGGAGTGAGAGTATGGGTGAGAGTGAGGGAGTGTGAGAGTGAAAGAGTGAGAGTCTACAGAGTGAGTATGAGTGTGAGAGACTGAGAGTGATGGAGTGAGAGTATGTGTGAGAGTGATAGAGTGTGGAAGTGATAGACTGAGAGTCTACAGAGTGAGTGAGTATGAGTGTGAGAGACTGAGAGTGATAGAGTAAGAGTATGTGTGAGAGTGATAGAGTGTGAGAGTGATAGAGTGAGAGTCTACAGAGTGAGTGAGTATGAGTGTGAGAGTGTGAGAGTGATGGAGTGAGAGTATGTGTGAGAGTGAGGGAGTGTGAGAGTGATAGAGTGAGAGTCTACAGAGTGAGTATGAGTGTGAGAGACTGAGAGTGATGGAGTGAGAGTATGTGTGAGAGTGATACAGAGTGTGAGAGTGATAGAGTGAGAGTCTACAGAGTGAGTGAGTATGAGTGTGAGAGACTGAGAGTGATGGAGTGAGAGTATGTGTGAGAGTGATACAGAGTGTGAGAGTGATAGAGTGAGAGTCTACAGAGTGAGTGAGTATGAGTGTGAGAGACTGAGAGTGATGGAGTGAGAGTATGTGTGAGAGTGATAGAGTGTGAGAGACTGAGTGTGATGGAGTGAGAGTATGTGTGAGAGTGAGGGAGTGTGAGAGTGATAGAGAGTCTACAGTGATAGAGAATGTGAGTGTACAGTGAGAGTGTAAGAGTGAGAGACTGAGAGTGATAGTGAACAGAGTAAGAAAGTGTAGGAGTGAGACTGAGACAGTGTGCGAGTGAGAGAGTTATAGAGTGTGAGCGTGTGAGAGTGTACAGAGTGAGACATTGTGAGAGTGAGACAGTGAAGGACTGTGAGAGTGAGTCTGTGTGAGTCGGTGTGAATGAGAGTGAATAAATGATTTCATTTCCAATTCTTTTCATTTGGGCATTGTTAACAACATGACATGCATTTTGGATGTGTGTGTGTGTGTGTGTGTGTGTGTGTGTGTGTGTGTGTGTGTGTGTGTGTCCCTACCCTGAGTGAGAGAGTGCAGAGGCAGATTCTGGTTAGCCTGGATCGACAGCAGGCCTTGTCTTTGTAGACTGAGCAGGTGCTGCTGCTGCAGCTGCTGAACCTGAAGAAGCTGCTGCTGAAATGCCAACTGCTGCGCGGAAACCTACAGAGAGAAAGAGAGAGTGAGTGAGAAAGAGAGAGAGAGATAGAGAGAGAGAGAGATGGGACATTGAGACAACATACTACAAATCATTCTTACACACACACACGGCAGGTACATGCCTTCCTCTCTTAATTAACTCAGAGTTGTGACAAACAATGAAACAACATAGTTAATCATTCATAATAAGAGCCACAGGATTTTAATTACGGCTATTCATAATTCAGCAAACTTCTGAAAGTAAGCCTTTATCAACCACCGTATCAATGCTCGAAGCCCGGGGAACACACAAGCGGCTCGCTGCCTTCCTATCAGAAAGCTAGGGAGGGCAAGGGGCTTTGGGGTAGTGGTCATTCGAGTATTATCACAAACTTCACGGTGCACTATACCGCTGTGCCTCGGGAATTACTTTTAGCTGTGTAATACATGGCATAATTTTTTTTTTAAAAGTATGAAAAAGGAGCACACACACAGTTAACAGTGCACTCATGTATTTTTTTATTAAGGAGAAGAATAATTAAAATATTGTTTAACTAACTGACATAGTAAAAATAAATGAAATCCCATATTTCGGGTGCTGGTGTGTACTGTGTAAGCTGAGCAGAGAAGCCTAGCGACGGGAGCGACCTCACAGGGTGAGGCTTTATCTACAAGAACAATGACGGTAAGGAAGAATTCTTTATTCATGCAGACCTGCGAG